>JAJEJO010000971.1:995846-1074815 GCA_020662805.1 Glaucomys volans
TAACAGTTCTTTTTCTTTTTTCTTTTTTCTTTTTGGTACTGGGGATTGAAGCCAGGGGCACTTGGCCACTGAGCCGCATTCCCAGTCCTATTTTGTATTTTATTTAGAGACAGGGTCTCACTGAGTTGCTTAGGGCCTCGCTAAGTTGCTGAGGCTGGCTTTGAACTCGCGATTCTCCTGCCTCAGCCTCCCAAGTGCTGGGATTACAGGCTTGCGCCACCGCGCCGGGCAAGTTAACAGTTCTTTACAGACCCAGTTCCATCATTTCAGTGAGCGTGTGGCTTCTGTCTCCTGACTGGACCCTGGCTGACACAAATTGGTACCAGAACTGGTCCTGTTTTTTGGGGGTTGGTTTGGTCTGAGCCTTTGTTAATAATGGGCAATACAGCGCCATCATCCTGCCATTCGCTGGCCCCACAATCAAATTGTCACACGTGGCTGATTGTAGTGAGAGGCAGCTGCAGCCTGTGCTCTGGGGGCCCAGGTGGCTGCTGCGCTTGATGGTTAGGGCAGAAGTGATGGTGAGGAGCGGCGGTGCCGAGTGGGGTGGGGAGCTCACAGATGGAGACTCCGATCCTTGCGCTCTTGGTCCACATCTTGAACTTCATGGCAGCCCTAAAATGACCTTTGGTTTCTTGTAGCCTCAGGGTTGCCACTGTTGAAATCAAAGACCAAGTTTGACTGTAGCCATGGCAGGTTAAAATATCTATTGAATTCACAGCCTCGCCAGTTTCTCATGTGAAATGTTAGGGCCATTGATCCTGGAAGGCCAGAAACCCTAAAACTCAAGATAGGGATGTTCCGGTTTAGATGTGTTGTCCCCCAAAAGCTCACATGTGAGATAGTGCAAGAAAGTTTGGAGGAGAAGTGCCTGGGTTATAGCCTTAACATAGTCCGTGAATCAATCCCCGGTGGGGTTAGCTGGGTGGTAACTGGAGGCAGGTGGGTGTGTGGAGGGCGTGGTTCATTGGTGGCCTGGCTGTGGGGTGTGTATTTTGTATCTGGTGAGTGGAGATGGATCCCTCTGCTTCCTGATCACCATGTGAGCTGCTTTTTCTCTGCCACACTCTTCCGCCTCACCTCCGCCCTGGGGAATGGAGCTGGACTTCTAAGGACTGAGACCTCTGGAACTGTGAGCCCTCATATTAACTTTTCCTCCTCTACAATTGTTCTGGTTGGGTCTTTTAGTCCCAGGAGTGGAAGAGCTGACTACAACAGGGACGCGTGGGTGGACCCAAGTGAGGCTGAGAACCTTGAACCCGGGGCCACTGTGCCAGCCTGGCCAGTGCAGGGAGCTGGCGCTTCTTTATTTGAGAAGTCTTTTCCTTTCCCTCCAAAACCCAGTAACTACCTCACTGGGGCGGATGCCTCACGCAAGAGAGGACGCCCGCTCTCCTCAAAACTACCCCAGGCTCTTACTTTCACGAGACCATAATTAGGGTCACCTTCCAGTGTGTTCCGATGGCAGCAGGTTTCTGAGTTAACTCTGGTGCCGAGCTCAGGTCCCGGATGTACCTCTCGGGGAGTGACTATGTGCTCTGCAGAGGGAGTGTTGGCTGACACAGCCTCACTGCTCACCAGGCTCCATGTTCTCAAGGAATCTCTTTTGACACCATGGATTCAAAATCTAAGATTGATAGGTGATGTTAAGACAAGCAGAAGAATCCTCTCAAAAGAACACATGCCCGATGGCTGTTATGCAATTGGGTCGCCTCCTTGCTTTGTCAGCTGCGGAATAAACACCGTTCTATCTTTCTGACTCTATGTGCGACGCTGCAGAAGAAATGGTGCATCTGACAGACGTGGTCTCTGTCTCTGAGATCTCTTCCCCTCAACTTCTGAGCACTGAGTCATCTCTAGCAAATGACTGGGGTTTGGCTGTTGAAAGAGGGATCTCTGCTCTGAGAAGGGGTGTGGGCTTGTCCTAATCCTTAGCTACAGAGCTCAGAGCTCGAGTGTCCCTAGACTGAATCCTTTCCCTCCACAGGAGGCTGAACCCTTCAGGTTACGTAAGCACAATGTTTACCTGTGTTATCCAGTCACTCCGTCCCAAGAGTCCCCTGGGCATGAAGGTGACCTTTGCAATCAACAATCAAAAACCCTTTGTAAAATTTTGATTGCTGCATTGGAAGCTCAGAGTTTAATCTTTTATTATTGGTTTAGTACTTTCATGTGCCCACTGAGGTACAGAGAGTCTTTTTTTTAAAATATATTTTTTAGTTGAAGATGGACACAATGCCTTTATTTTATTTATTTTTATGTGGTGCTGAATATGGAACCCAGGGCCTCCCATGTGCTAGGCAAGGGCTGTGCCACTGGCCACAGCCCCAGCCCAGCCAGTTCTTGTTATTAAGCCCCTGGCCTTCATTTCCATCTCGTGTTAGCTGAGAGCCAAGCCGTGGGTTCTGAAAAGGAAGCCTCGGGCGCAGGCCTGTGGGCACCTGCTAATTTTGCCCTCTTGCAGGGTCCTATGTCTGCAGTCAACACCTGATCAGAGAGGGAGCTGGGTAGGCCAGGTGTCAGCTCACAGTGCACATCTCTAATGGGGCATCAACAGCTGAAAGTGCCTCCTCCTCTTCAGGGGAACCTAGGGGAGTGCTCCTCTTGTTACCTTCTTCTGTACATGTGGACTCCCTCAGTATTTCATCAGACTGACTAATTTGATATTTAAAACCATTTACAAAGTTAAATTATCTTACGTGCCCTATTTTTTCCCTGGTGACTCGCTCATTCCCTCATTCAGCCAGCATTTGCCTTTCTGTGCCCCGGGCACAGGTGTGAGGCTCCGGAGCTTATGGTGAAGCCATTGTCCCCCCAACTGTTTTCCCATCCTTCCGTCTTTCCCTTTTCCCCAGACATTTCTTCTTTCCCATTCCTCTCTCTCTCTCACTGCTCAGGTATTAATAGAAATCAGAAATCAGGAAGCTACTGGTGGGAGTGTCCTTGCAGCTCAGTGGGCTGCACTCCTGCACTTGACCTTGCAGGACACCACCTGCTCTGGGACGGCTGCGGACGTGGTGTAGGACGAGCATCGCTAGGCTGCCTGCCTGCTGTAGCCTCTGCTCTTCCCCCTGTGCCCGCGTCAGCTAAGGACAGTGCCTGCTCCCTGGAGACAGTTGTGTTTTTAGAGGATTCTCCCTGCCCTGCTACCTTCTCCGGACAGAGTCAGAAAAAAATCAGTTCCACAGAGGGGTGTGACCCCAGTGAAAGGAGTTTGGAATGGCCCCAGTGAGGACAAGCTGAAAAGATAAAGGCTTGTGGTTTTGTGGATCCAGAAGGGACTAGAGGGCCCTGGGGACTTTGACCCGCGTTTTCTCCAGGCTCCTGGCACTCGATCTGCTTTACTTTACTTGCTCACTTTACTTGCCCGGTGTGATCTGCTTGCTTCCTTAGTAAATATTTACTGATAGCAGCGAACACAAACTGCGAAGCCAGGCCAGGCCTCTCAGGGGTGGCCGAGAACAAACAATACTGACTTCTCCACCCTCCTTTCCAAGCTGTTAGTCCTTATTGCATTTTTGTATTTGAGTCCTAAATTGGAGCCAGAAACTGGATCAGAGGGGGGAAAACCACTGAGGTCCAGGCTGCGATGGGAGGCTGGGCCCGCCTCAGGCTGCTGGGCGGCAGGCGCCCAGTGAGGGTATGTTGGCAGTGACTCCCTGGGAACCCGAACTCAGTGCCTGAGTTGCGCTGAGACCTGCTGCCACTTCCTGGATCCCACTGAAATTTGACCCTGCCTAGGGATGGTCTAGTGTGGAGGGAGGTCTGGGTGGGTTTCCGGGTGGGTGGGGTGGGCATCCTCTCTCGGGAGGCATCTGAGGCACTTACAGGGCTTTTGCGGGGAGAGGAGACAGACTTCAGACACAGAAGGGCAAGCTTCTCTGTTTTTCTAAGGTTTTCTTTAGATTTTATAATCACTGAATACGACCCATTTTGAGTTGATTTTGTACGAGGTTTTGTAAAGTGACAATCAGACTCATGTGTGTGCCTAGTTGCCTACCTAGCTAGACCTGCCTGCTACCTGTGCTTCAATCCATCCATCCGTGTGTTTATTTGCATCTGAATATCCAAATATTCCAGCACCATTTGTTGAAAATACTATAATTCTCCGTTGAATTTCTTATGCACCATTGTCAAAAATCAACTGACCGTAAATGAAAGGATTTAGTTTTGAACTCTCAGTCTATTTCGTTGATCTACATTTCTCTTTGCCAACATCACACTGACTTGACTGCTACAAGTCTTCCAAGAAGATAATATGAGACCTCCAACATTTCTTCTCTGTTGACTATTCTGGTTTATTTGGCTGTTCATACCAATTTTTGAGTCAGCTTGTCTGAGTCTGTAAAACATCCTGCTGGAATGTTGATTGAGATTGCATTGATTCTAGATTGGGTTAAAGAGAACCGACATCTTGTCAATATTCAATCTTCTAATCCATGGATACTGTTTGTATTTTCTTAGATCTTCTTTGATTTCTTTTCTCAACCTTTTGTATTCAGTAGACAGATTCTGCACATATTTTATTAGGTTTAGACCTAAGTACTTCCCTTATTTTTGGTGCTATTATAAATGGTAGTTTTTTTTTTAAAATTTAAAGTATAAACTCTTTATTGCTGGTCTATAGGAATATGATTGATTTTGTGTATTGACTGATGTTCAATTCAATTCATTTATTAGTTTTAGGAGATTTCTGTAGCTAGGAGTAAAATTGACCAAGATACTTTTGTCGGTTACACTGTCCTTTCAGAGAAAAGACTATGTCTCTTGTGCCCGTTCATTCCCCTTGGAAAGTGTTTATTGTGCTCTTAGAGTTCAGTGCCCTGACAGATGAAGCTAGAACCAGGTGCTGATAAATAGCTAATAGGAGAGGTAGAAGTGGTGACTCCTTGCCGTAGTTTGGATTTTTTTTTTTTTTGTACCAGTTATTGAACCTGGGTACAAAACCACTCAACTACTGAGATGCATCTTTAGTCCTCTTTTATTTTTATTTTGAGACAGGGTCTTGCTAAGTTGCTGAAGCTGGCTTGAACTTGTGAGCCTCCTGCCTCAGCCTCCCAAGTTGCTGGGATTACAGGCATGCGCCACTGTGCCTGGCTCTAGTTTGGATCTTAAATATTCTGCAGAAGCCTGTGTCCCCAAGATGGGGGTTATTGGGAGATGGTAGAACTTAGAGGTGGGCTTAAAGGGGGGTCTTTAGGCCCCTGGGGGTGTGCCCTGCAAGGCATTAGGGGACCCAGCTCCTTCCTCTCTTTCTCTGTGGTCGGGAGGTGAATGGTATTCTCCTCTGTACACTCCTGCCATGATGGGCTGCCCCACCACAGGCCCCCCAGCAGCAGGGCCAACTGACCATGGATGGGACCTCCAAAACCGTGAGCCAAAACAAACCCTCTCTTTATGAATTATTTCAGGCCCATCGCTGTAGTGATGGAAAGCTGACTAATACACTCCTCTTCAGAAACTAGAAATCTGGTGGTGAAGAGAATGCACTGGATATGCGCACAGAATGCAGATTCAGAGACATTTGAGCCCTGGGAGCCCAATCCTGAGGCTGGGAGAGTCAGAGAAGGCCTCAGGAGGAAGTAGGATCTGGGCTAGTGAGGGCCATGGAGTCAGGGTTGGAAACAGGGGAAGGCAAAGGGCATTTCAGCAGGGAACAGCAGCCTGAGAATGAGGCAAGGATGGCTTGTGCGTGGGAACCGTGCCTGGGCAGAGCAGAAGCTCCTGGGGGAGAGGGAGAGGCGAGGTCAGAGCAGGAGGGCCTGGGCAGAGCGATGCTGAGGGAGGCTGAGCTCCAGGTGCAGGGTGGGTGCTCCCCAGGCACTGGGAAGAGACTTTTCTGGCTGAAGGAGCGGAATCTTTATACACAAATTCAGGCCAAGTGCACTTGAGGGGGTTTGTTCAAAGTAATACAGTCCTGGAGCAGGGACTCTTTCCTTCAGGGACACGGTGATCTCTGGGAGAGCGTCGTGAACAATGCAGGCACAAACTCACGTCCTCCTACAGCCACACACGAAAAAGTGATTTTATTTTGGAGTGAAAAATAGAAAACGTTCAAAGCACCCATGCTTAGATGAAAACTGAGTGTTCTCTAGACAAGTAATGAATTATCTTTGGACTTAATTTTATAGCCTTTTAATGGCAAGAGGGGGGAAGAAATGAGAATCAGGCAAAGAATGGGAAAAGAGAAGAGAGGGGGGAGAAGAAAAGGGATGAAACAGGGAAAAGGCTGAGATGTAAGGGAGCAGGTGGTAGGAAAGCCCTAGAGAGGGGGTGCGGGGAGGCAGGAGCCGGGGCTGAGGTGAGGAGCCCCGGGTTCAGGGCTCTGTGCTGGATGGGGTTTGCTTGGGTGAAGGGTGAGGGGAGGAGGTTACCCTGCCCTGACCAGAGCCCTGGGAGTTAGCAGCAATCCTGGTTAAGGAGTGGCTTTTATTTTTATTTCCCATCTTTGTTATTTACTCTTGACAGTCAGGGTGTTTTCTCATGGGATTTTTGTGACAAAATTACTTAAAGATTTAGTAATGCTATTTGATTAGTAATTTAGGCATTCATATTAGATTATATTTAAAACCTGTATTATGCTTTGATGGATTTTATACCTGACTGATTTCATGATCAATATTCTTCTTATTATTAACACTGGGGACTGAACCCAGGGTGCTCTGCCACTGAACTACATTCCCAGCACTTTTTATTTTTTATTTTGAAACAGGGTCTCACCGAGTTGCCCATCCTGGTCTCCAATTTGTAGCCTCTCACCCTGGCCTCCCACATTGGTGGAGTTACAGGCGTTCACCGCCATTCCCAGCTGCATTCATTATTTTAAGGAGAGATTTAGAACGCCACATTTCACAATGTTGGTAGATTGCATCTGCAGACAATGGTCGTTTAAAAATCAATCTGAGCCAGGGCACACCTGTCATCCCAGTGACTTGGAGGCTGAGACAGGAGGATTGCAGGTTTGAAGCCTCAGCAACTTTGTAAGACACTGTGTCAACATAAAGAAAAAAAAAAAAGGATGAGCGATGTACCTCATGGAAGAGTACCCCTGGGTTCAATCCCGGTGTCACCAAAAGAAAACCAGGAAGCATTTTTCACCAGGATGGAAATTCTGCTGCGTGTGATGCAGACTCCCGAGGCCTGGAGCGCAGTGTCGCCTTCCAGCAAGGTGCCGTTAAATCAGACCATCTGTGCTTCTCGCCGCCCAGGAGGGTGGATTCCATTCACAGGGCGCGAGCCCGCACTGGTGGTGGTGGTGCAGGGGACGATGGTGCTGCCCAGGGTGCCCTGACTGGGGCGTCCACAGGGGCTGGCCTCTCACTTCCCATCACGCGCTTTCCTCTTGCCTCCAGTTCCTTCCCTCCTGACTTCTGTGAGGCATGGCAGGATGTGGCACAGGTCGCTGTCGGGCACTCTCCCCACCCCTTTTTTTTATGTTGACACAGTGTCTTACAAAGTTGCTGAGGCTTCAAACCTGCAATCCTCCTGTCTCAGCCTCCGAGTCACTGGGATGACAGGTGTGCCCTGGCTCAGATTGATTTGATTTTTAAATGACCATTGTCTGCAGATGCAATCTACCAACATTGTGAAATGTGGCGTTCTAAATCTCTCCTTAAAATAATGAATGCAGCCGGGAATGGTGGTGAACACCTGTAACTCCACCAATGTGGGAGGCCAGGACAGAGCCACCTCTGTGGAGTCAGTAGACAGGCCAGCAGGGGCACCTGGTGGTGTGGTTCCCGGAGGAAGGCAGCCATGATGAATGAGGCAGATTCCAATTTGGGGATTCCAGGAAAGAAGTGTGTGCGGCCCAGTCAGTGGGACAGGTTGGAGGGAAATGTGGGAACAGGAGAACGGGAGGCGCAGGCCTCTGGCACTAGATCAGGAGAGCTCCCCGCAACAATGTGACCCGCTTGATGTTGATTAGAGAAGAGCCTTTTGTTCTGAGTTGCCTTGAGAGTGAAGGTCAAGGAGGGCAGCTGCGCTGGGACGCCCTGAACATCCCCCTTCCCCAGGGCCTCGGGCGCGCCTTCCCAGCCTCTCCTGCCTGCTGCTCTCCCGGCCTCCTGTTTCTCCTCTAAGCCCCTCAAACTTGACTTGTGTTGGCGGGCGGGGCAGCCTTGGTTGTTTTGGGGTGCAGTTGTTCAGCCTATGAGGCCAGGGATTGCGCTTTACATTTTGCTTGCGTCCGTTTTCACATCGTAGGTGCCTGGAAATACATGCTGAATGGAGGCGGTGCCCGGGGCTCTGAGTTCAGGGCTGGTGGCCTGGACTGTAAACCAGCTTTGTACTTGTTGGCTCCAAGATGCTGGCTTCAGCTCCTCCTCTCTTCTCCTTTACAGGGTTCATGTGAGAATGCACGAAAACAGACAATCTCCCTTGTGAGCTGTGGCTGCTCCAGGAACCTACTTTGCTCGTCCTTGGGTTTTTCTTCACTTGTTACCTATGTGGTGAGAACTTCCCGTTCCTTCGCTGGATCTGGACTTGGGGAGGTAAGGGAGCCCAGGCGGCAAGAGTGGCCTCAAGCCTGGACTAGCGCCTGCTGGTCATCACCCTGTCCTGCGAATGAGCTATGTGGAGTCTTGACGGTTGTCCTAAACAGATTTTTATTACCGGTGTTTAGAGAGATACCCTGCAGAGATGGTAGGATTGCTTACTTCTCCTCTTGCTTGTTAGTTATTCAGCTAGGCAATTGAAGATTAAAAAAAAAGCCATACAGTCTAGTGCAGAAGACAGAACTCAAACAAGTAGACAGATCGTACAAGATTACAAGTTGTGATAAACTCCAGGGAGAGGTAAATTAGGCTCTGCTCTGCTGGTTAAGGTTGGCTGGAGACCTAGTTTGAGCAATTAGAGCCCTCCGTTAGCCGGGACTGGGACAAAGCAAGCCAACCATATAGGAAGCTGTGTTAAGAACATTCTGGGCAGAGAGAATGGCTGTGGGAAGGCCCTGAGGCTGAGTCGTCTTCCAGTGGAAAACTGAAGGGTGGAGGTGGGGCTGCGTGTAGGGCAGAGGAGGAGACAAGGGCCCTGCCTAGTCCTGGGCGAGGCCAGTCCTGCGTGCCTGGAACTGGCGTGTGTGGTTTCAGAGGGCCTCACTGCCTGAGCCCAGGACACTCTGGGTCTCAAAGCCACATGCAAACTGTTGCCTCAAGAGGTTTCACAGGTTCGGACTCTTCGGAACCTGGGAGATAGTCTCATCTCCGCCCTCTGCCAGCCACCCGCCTCATCTCCAATCACCGGGCTAGTCCTCCCGGCTGCATCTGCAGATGTCTCTCCTTCACTCCGGCTGCCGCAGCCTGGGTCAGTCCCTTGCCCCACTCTGCTGGGCTGCCCGGCCTTCTCGCTGGCCTGTGCACTCGCCTGTGGGCGGTGCTGGGAAGTCCTGCCCCTAGCATTCCAAGTTTCCTCGTGTGACTCCTCACACAGGAAAGGAACAGAACTAGCTGAGATGTAAGTGGAAGTCCAAGCTCACAGAACGGTCAAAGCAGCACAGTCCACAGTGAATCCTCAGAGGTGCCTTTCATCTGCTCAAATTGGCACAAAGGGGTCACATTCAGTCTTAGAAGGTGCTGGTGGAAGTGAAGATCTGGACGATGTGGCAATGTGCATTAGAGCCACCAAAATGCTTATTTCCTTGAAATTAATGAAGTGTGCTGTGATTTCATGAAGAATCTGAATTTAAAAAGTTTTCTAAGCATAATTGTTATTTTTACTGTGGGATATACTATGTTCTTGTCTGGGAAGATTCAATTTTGAAAATATAAATATATCAAATTTTTATTTAATGCCATTCAATTAAAAAGCCTGGTAGAATTTTATTGGGGGGGGGTGATGGGACTTGACCAAGTGATTTTTAAATGTTCTGAGTTAAACATTTTCTTGGGATGCAGAACATGTTATAATGGAATAAAAATAGTAAATAAAGTCATGAAGATTGAAACAGGCAAATAAGAAGCAGAGTTGGGATATTAAGATGTTTTATAAAGTCAGAGAAACTGAGGACCAGGGTGGAACAGAACAGAGGGGCCACGTTCAAACCCTGGTACGTGTGGGAATTTAACATGATAAAAAGGAAGGAAAATCTATTCAAAAGATGATGGTAGGCCTGTTGGGAAACCGAGGAAAATAAGAATAGGTCTTTACCTAAAAGCACACAACAAAACAAATTCCAGTGAAATTAGGTACCTGGGGACAGTGACAGCACAGGACATGAGGAAACCAAGGTGGACGGCAGGGCTTTATAGTAACAGGGGCCTTTTCACACCCACAGGAGCCCTCCAGGACAGGGCTGATTCACTGATTGTACAATAACCTAAAACGACCACAAACTAAACTAATAATAAACTCTTTACAACCCCTGCCCCAAAACAAGAAGAAGAAGTTAAATTCCTTAAAATAGAAAAAGTTGGGAGACCCTGGCTGGGACCACCCTCGGGTCATGGAGACCGACTCGGCCAGCTCAGGAGAACCCCAGATGTTATCACAGTGAGAGGAGGAGATGAAGGTCAGCCGAGGGAAGAGACCCATCGGCAGCATCCGAGGGGGTCCAGTGCAGGCCCTGGTCTTTCTCAGCCTTGCCTCCGGCCACAGTGGGATGCACACAGAGGGAGACTCACCAGGGCCTTTGGTGTGCAGAGGGTCGGAGCCCAACCCAAGTCAGATCTTGGCATTGTCTGGTGGCCACACTCAACACAGGGGGTTCCAGGGACCCAGTGATCACCTCCCGGCAGCCAAGGGCCAAAGCCAGAGGTTAGTTCTTCACTAAACAGAAACTCGGCATGATGTGCTGTCAAGTCGACCAGGCCGTGTCACTGTCGGGACCAACCCTGGACGTTCCAGCAGTGGACTTCCACCTCATCCTGAGGCCTTTCTGTTTTATTGTTTCACTGCGGAAGACCTCCCCCAACCCTCCCACAGCCCGCTCCAGCAGCCCTCCGCAGTGACTCTTCTGCCACAGGGGGGACAGTCGAGGCATTCTGCACCATCTTCTAGTCTCCCTGCAGATTAGGTGTGGGTTGCCATGGAGATGGCAGGTGTGGTGACCCACGACTTGGGGGCTCCCTTTGCCTTTGGGTGGCAGTCATCCATTCTGTACATCCCGGTTACTCCGATAAACTTCTTGCCTGAGTCCTTGTCTCCAGGTCTGCTTCTGGGAGATGTCAAAACAAAGAATGCAATTTATAAATTCAGGGGTGGCAGGGATGTGTGGAGAGAGATCTCCTCATCCTCTCCTTTGCAGAGTGGGAACCAGTGCAGTGTTTTTTGGGGGACTTTGGAAATATTTATCAAGGTGACTTAACTATGCCTCGTCTTTGTGTTTGTGAGCTTTCTGTCACTGTAGCAAATACCTGAGATAATGAACTTGGGAAGAGAAAGGTTTATTTTGGCTCAGGTTTGGAGGTTTCAGGCCATGGTCGGTTGGCCCCTGTGGCCAGGCAGCACATCATGGTACCACTAGTGAATTTGTATAACCACCCAGAAAAAAGCAACAAAACACAAAGAAACCCACCATGTCACTTCCCCCAAGGGCTTTCCCTGCCTTTCCCTCAACTGGCGTTGCTCGGGCATTCCGCCTCCTGACCCAGCACATTTGTTGTCTCCACCAGGCTAACAGGTCCATAACGTCTTCACCTGGAACAGAGAAAATGCAAGACTTGCGAGAGTCATCTACACTGGACATGCAATATGTTTTTGTTTTTTTTTTCCCCCTGCACCTGCTGGTAGAATGACTGACAATGAAATGTCATTTAACCATAAGCTTTTTGCCTTATGTGGAGTTACCATAGACCTTGTTGCTCTATTGTTATGTGTAATTTGAAAAATCAGACTTAATTATTTTAACTTGAAAATGTACATGATTCTTCATTCCTTTTTTTTTCTTATTTTTCTATTGGTTCTTCTTAGTTACCCCTGACAGGGAAATGGGAGCACTCATACGTTACTGGTATTGACTGCAAATTGGTGCAAGCCCTCTGGAAAGCAGTATGGAGATTCCTCAAAAAACTAGGTTGGAACCACCCTTTGACCCCATTATCCCTGTACTTGGGATAAATCCAGAGGAGTTAAAATCAGCATACTACAGTGATGCAGCCACATCAATGTTCACAGCAGCACAATTCAAATAGCTAAGCTGTGGGACCAACCTAGATGCTCATCAGCAGATAAAATGGATAAAGAAATTGTGGTATATATACACAATTGAGTATTACTCGGCCATAAAGAAGAATGACTATGACATTTGCCAGTAAATGGAGGGATCTGGAGACCATCAAGCTAAGTGAAATAAACCAACCCCCAAAAACCAAAGGTCAAATGTTCTCTCTGACATGTGGATGCTAACCCACAGTAAGGTGGGGGGAGGGAAGAGAAGTTCAGTAGGTTAGACAAAGGGGAATGAGAGGAAGGCAAGGGGGATGGGAATAGGAAAGACAGTAGAATAAATCTCACAAAGTTTTCCTTTGTACACATACAGAATTACCTAAGTGAATCCCCCCATCATGCCCACCCACAAAAATGGGGTCCCAGTTAGAATAAGATATATTCCATGCTTGTATAATTTTATCAGAATGAATTCTGAGGTCACAAACATGCAAATTTTAAAAAAGATCCACGAGCAATGAAGGAGCTAAGAAAGCAGCCGTGAGCCTGCACCCTCGTGATGTGACTGCGGGGTCTGCAGACTTTGGGCGTCTGGCTGGCCGAATAAAGACCCTGGAACCTGGCAGAGCCGTCTTCCTTGGAGCTGTGTGTTAGACTCCCCAGTACGCTCCCGCCCGCCCCTGTCCTGGGACCTTGTGCCTGATCCTGTGAACTGTGGGCTCTGCTCCCTTCTCAAGAGGAAAGCAGCGGGCAGGAAGGGCAGAGCAGGAAGGGGAGCGGCTGCTGGAAGGAGCAGCGTGGGCGAGGCCTTCACCCTCCGGAGTACTGTGACAACGGTTCAGCCTGAAGCCTGGCTCTGGGGCTCTGGGGCTCTGGGGCTCCGGGAGCAGCCGCTGTCTGAGTGTGGGCTCGCTTTGCAGAGCAGCAGCTGACGGAAGGTTCTTGCCAGCACAGGGACCCTGCACCTGCTGCGGCTCTGCCCCTGGAGGGGTCATGGCCCTTACATTCTCTCTCCAGGGGATGAGGGGGCTTTTTCTGCAGCAAGGACAGATGAGGGGGCTTGCGGATATTTCAAAAGTCCCACAATGCATTTTATTCACCCCCACTTCAAACTAAGCCACTAAATCGACTGTCTCCCTCCCGTCCCTAATGTTCAGAGTGCCCACCACGCGCCTGGCTCGGTGCTGGGTGCAGGGGGTCCAGGGTCTGGGTGAGGGAGGGCTGGCTTGCTTACAGCTGGTGGAGGCTGTGGGCAGCCTGTGCCCAGTACTGGGACTGAGTCGTGAGGGTCACTTCCAAAAGCCAGGAGGCGTGAGCAGAGTGGCCGCAGGTCCTAGGGAGCACGATATGGGCATCTTTGGGATCCGTATTCTGCCTGCTGTGGGCGTGTGACAGAATCAAAGCATGATGTTAAGAGATCAGCCTGTGAGCATGTGTTCTGTCCCAGTCCCAGACCTGGCCCCTGATTCACAGATGCACCTGGGATGCACCTGCCCTCTCACACGGCACTGCATGTCTGACTGCTGCGCCCTTTTCTGGCTCCTCACACTGAACGTGTCCCAGGCTGTGGCTTCTCAGGCAGACCTGCCATCTCGTCTCCGGTGGTGCTGACCACCAGGTCTGGGCCTCGCCCTCCTGCATCTCACATGTCGGTTATTTGTGAGCCTAGGATCCCATTTCCCTGAGAACCTTAACACCTACCCCCTTCCCTATTCCCAGAGCCGTTTTCTTATTCCAGAACTTGATATTCTTTCCTGGAATTATGAGCTGGTCTTCCTAAGTCCCCCACCCCCCACCCCCCAGTCTCCTGGGCTGCGGTTCCTACTTCTTGGTCAGGGGCAATGAGAGCCATTTTAATGGACACCGCATGCATGATCCCATTCATCCTCCCGATCACTGTGAGCTCAGCTGAGCCAGGGCAGAGGTTCAAAGCCGAGATACTGCTAGGAGTTCAATTCACCATGAGCTCCCTCCCGTTCAAGTTTTCTTACCCAGTTCAAAGAGAGGAGAGGCCTCCAATAAAGACAGGGTAACATCTGCTGGGGGGGATTGTGAAACTGCCTAGAAAGCCTGGGAATTATTACCTGACGGTGTTTGACTTCTCCTTTTAAAGAAATTGAATAAGCATTTAAAGGAGACCTGATTGAAGGGGCATCACGTTATGGCAGGCCTGAAAGCCCCGCCAGACCCCATTGCACAGATGAGGCTCAGAGGATGTAAGTAGATCACCCAAAGTCACACAGGCAGTGGTGGCAGAACGGGAACTCCGTTTGGGAGCCCCAAGGTCCATGCTCTGTCCACTCCCTGGTGGGTCTCCATCCATGTTCACAGCCTGGTTTCTCACTTAAGGAGAATTGAGACTCTTCTGAGTCTCAATGTGGCAATCAAGCTGAACTCCTCGCTCCTCCTGTTGGACCCTGAACTTTCCTTCCTTTGTGTCTTTTCCTCTGCTGCCTGGAAAGGCCTGGAACCCATCTTCATCCCTGAAAGCCCAGAAGCAGCACCACAGCTCCAGTCCCACCTGGAAGTGCCGCAGTGTCTGAGGGGCACCGGGAGCAACCTGCTGCTGTCCACACCTCTCATCATGGATGCTCAGGAAGGTCCTCCCCTCCCAGGAAACTCATCGCCTGGGAGGGAAGCCCTGCCTGATGCACCCGTCTCCTACTCGAAGCACAGGTGTGGCATAAAGAAGCGGAACCAAGACCTGTTCCCACCAGAACTGCCCACTTCTCACTGCCGTGGTCTGAATATGTCCCAGAATTCACTGTGGAAGCCTAATCACCAATGTGATGGGACTAAGGGGTGGGGCCGTGAGTCCTGGGGTTGGAGTCCTCACAGATGGGGCTGGGACCTTATGAAAGGGCTTGAGGGACTGGAGTCACTTGCCTCTGCTTTCCTGCTGTCTGAGGTCACAGCATCGGAGGTGTTCTTGCAGTAGAGAGCAGGCCCTCACCAGTTACCAGACCTATGGTGTCTTGGTCTTGGATCCTCATCAGCATCCACAACAGTGAAAATTAAATTTCTATTATTTATAAATTACCCATCTCAGATATTTTATTAGAGCAGCACTAGTGGACTGAGATTTTTTAATTAACATACGTGACAGTTGTCCCACAAAATTATAGTGGTGCTAAAAAATTCCCATTTCCTAGTGATGTGGCAGACATCCTAACGTCACAGGGAAACGCATTTCTCCTGTGTCATGGTGATGCTGGCTCAGACCAACCTACCCTGCCGCCAGTCGCGTGGAAGTCACGTGCAATTGCTCGTGGTTCCTAACACTTGACGATACCTGCTGGGCTCCTGGTTTGCACACTTGCTGCATCACACTCTTTCCATGACGTGCACACCCTCTACTTGTGGAGACTAGTTTGGTGTGAAACCCGTGCTCTTTAGCCTGCAGCATGTCGCACGCCTCCTATCCACCACATCCCAATGGCATCCAGAGGCCACAATGAGTGATGGAGCTGTACCGTCAAGGTTTGTGTAAGTGCACTGTGTGACGTTTGCACAATCGCAGAATTGCCTCAAGACAGAGCTCGCAGCGTGCTTCCTGCCGTTGAGCAACACCAGCTGTGTGAAAGCCGAAGGCCAGGAAGGGGTGCAATTTTGCTGGACTTCTCTTCTGTGTCCTTCCATAGATGGTTTCTTCTCCATCTCCACCTCCACGGGGGAGCCTCCCTCCTGTCTCTGGTGCACAGTGCTTCCTGGAGAACTGTTCCCGAGGCCACACCACACAGCTTGACAGCTGCCCGTCATCATCACGGATCAGCAAGTTACTGAGCACCTGCCACATGAAAGGCTCTGGGTGTGAGCTGTGGAGGAGCAGGGAGGGCTCTGCAGAGGAAGTGGGATTCAGGATCCCCAGGGCTGCGTTAACTGAAGAGGTAGAAAGGGCGGGGGATAAAGCAGTGCCGGCAGTGAAGTCAGCTCCTGCTCTTCTTGCTACTGGCTATGTAATCTCAAGAAAACAAAAAACAAAAAACCAAAAAACCCCAAAACTTTTGGTTGCTTTGGAGATCAGTTTCCTCATGTGTACCATGGAAATAATAAGATCTATGTTGCAGGGTGATTGTAAGATTAGTGTGAAGCCCCATATTGGTTAGAAGGCTTCTGGTTCCAAGTGATATGAATAAAGTTAACTAAGATACAACATGTAACAGCATCTTCCTTGGTCAGTGCTGAAGTGGCAGACCTCCTCCCCATCACCAACGCTCTCACCTTGAGATGTCTGCCATCTTGCTTGTTGAAGAAGGAGGTTTTCTTCCTTCTGCAGGGCGCCAAAGACAGGCGTCCATCACTCTAGAACTATGGATTGACTGGGTTTCTAAGGGAGGGGAACTGGATTCTTCCCACCTTCTCCACACACACTGTCATTCTAAGTCTGCACCTTTGCTTGTTGGTGCCTCTTCTGGGACGTGGCATCATCTTAGCCTGGTCAGCAATTCCTGGCCCAGTAAGAGCCAGCTGAAAGCCCCTCAGACCCCTTTGGCCTCCTAGACCGGCTTAGCTCACCTTGACTAAGGCCCTGCGCTCTCTTTGCACACTGCTCCATTGTGCTTACGCCAGGCTCCCTGGTCCCTGGTCCCTGGCACACAGCACCCACTCATGTGACTGTCCAACCAGGGAGACTGCAGTTCTCCTCTCTCCCAGCCCTATCTTTTTATCCACCCCCCTGGGAGGGCCACCATCTCTTTTCTCTTGTTCAGCATTGTCAATGGCTTCTCATTGCAGACACTTCCTGCTCTGACCATCAGTAATGTTCCCAGGTGTTAATTATAATGGTAACACTAGATCTCACACTATTTGCTCAGCACTTTACTCTTATAAACTCCTTTAAAAGTTCCTTTGTTGCCATTTTTTCCTGCTAAGGACTAACCTTGACCTTGGGGTGGGAGGTACTGTCCTGTTATGGTCCCACCTTAGGAAAATAAATCCTATAGTGAAATACAAGTTGAAAATATGGCTACATAAAGAGGAGTGAATATTCGGTTTCCTTATAGTGCAAAGGTGGGATAGTTCCTCCTCCCTTTATGTTAGGTTTGAATTACTGTATTGTGTTTCATGTAATTGAAGCCAGAAGATCAAGCTGGGATGGACTTTTGTATTTAAATGTCAGTTCACAAGAGGGAGTCTTGAAAGAGTTACAGAGACATGAATGTCAGGGCATAAAAACAAAACAAAACAATAAGAAAAACCAATAAAACCCCAAACCAAATGAAAACTCCCACAAATAAACAAATAAAAACAAAAGGGAAATTTTAATTGTTTTTCCAAAAATGATAGCCTGGCAAGGAGAAAAGGAGTCCTGGGAACTCACCTTTCAGTGAGTCCTCAACCAGGAAGAAGAGCTGTTTTTCTGGCTAGTTGGGAACTGTGACAGGGGGATTTCACCTGAGGGTGGAGACTGCTGTCAGGTGATATCTCCCTGGGCAGCAAGGAGGCAGCAGCCATAGAAGGCCTGGGGTTCTGAGGGCCTGGGGTCGGGAGCTCAGGGACACCGACCACCAGCTGAAAGCCTGATCAAGTCACCTGCCTTCCTGGAGGTTGTCTCCTTATCTCTAAAATGCAGGTTGAGTTGTCAAATTTAGCAAATAAAAGTACAGGGAGACCAGTTAGTGTGAGTTTCAGATAGACAATACTTTTAGTATAAATGTGCTCCATGAGATATTTATGTCCCATGCAATGCTATGTCCTGAATGTTACATGGGATGTATACTAAACTATTGCTTCTGTGTATCTGAAATTCAGATCTGACTTTGCATTCTGGGTATTACCTGGCTAGTGTGTGTGTGTGTGTGTGTGTGTGTGTGTGTGAGTGATATGAATATCTTGTGGGGTGTTGTGAAGATAAAATAATACTACATTTAAGTCTTACCACTGGTAAAGTTTTTAATGAGGGTATAGTCAAAAACCAATGGATGTTATTTAGTGTAATAGTTAATATTAATAAATGTCTCTAAATGGCATCTTATCATATGGGAACTTGGGGTAAAGTTCTGACTTTGAACTAGGGAAACATGGGTTATTATCAAAATCTGGGAATAAGATTTATAATTAAGCAGTGACAATTTGGGGAAGGAAGAAAATTAGTGATTATATAATTACTTAGCTTTTAAGAGTTTGTTCCCTAGGATATTTTATTTAACTTATATTTAACTTAAGCAATGGTTTTATTTCTAATTATTTATTCTAGTTAGTTACACATGACAGCAGAATGCGTTTTGATTCATTGTACACCAATGGGGCCCAGCTTTTCATTTCTCTGGTCTTCAAGATGTGGAGTCTCACCATTCCTGCGATCATATATACCTAGGGTAATGATGTCCATCTCATCCCACCATCTTTTCCACTCCCCTGGCCCCTCCTCCCCCCTCCCTCCCCTGGGCCCAAAGTCCCTCCATTCATCCCTCCCACACCCTCCATCATGGATCAGCATCCTCATATCAGAGAATACATTTGGCCTTTGCTTTTTTTTTTTTTTTTTTGGATTGGCTTATTTCGCTTTATGCTATGGTTTTAGGTATTTATTTTCTTGGTTTTGTTCTGAAACTGAAAGAAAACATAATTAACTGTATCTTGAAGAAACTAGGCCACCAAGTTAAACCTGATGGTGGGTCTCCGGGTGAGGGAAGGAAGGTTTCTACTGCCCCCTGGCGGTCACATCCTCTAACTGCAAGAGTGGCCCTAGGGGTTGTGTTTGAACTGCACCAAATGCAGAGGACACCAAGCTGTGTCCGGACAGTAAGAGCCACCAACAACTGTGTCCTTTCCACGATTCCCTCTTTCAAGCTTGAGGCGTGAAAACTTGCACCTGGCTAAGAGAGGTGGAGCAGGGAAAAGGTGAGGCCCTTCCTGCCTCTGGGTGCTGCCGGTCTCCAGGCCTGAAGCAAAGAAGCTGAAGGAGCTCTGGGCTGGGTAGAGCCCTGAGTCTTACCAGCATGGTTCCCTTAAAGTCCACCACAGGAGAAAGCTCTGGGGTATTGCTTGGCTTTCATCCCATGCTAGCAGAGGGCAAATCCAGACAGTGGGGCTGAAGGGACAAAGAAAAAGAAAAAAAGAAACCTTTTTGCTCACGCCTGTTGTACGGGGCTCACTCCATCAGCAAGTTTTAAGTGCATGGCTGTATCACAAGATTAAACATTGTGCAGGGGAGGTTACTACAGAGATGCTGAGAACTAGCAGGTAAACCAAATAGTGGTTGGATCTTGGCTTTTCTTCTTACACAGGAACAAACTGAGGTGGAAATCAGGGCGCATCCAGGGTAAAATTATCAGTAGACTCAGCTCTAGGATTCTAGTAAATCTAGTAAATCCCCTCTATTTAAAAAAAAATTGTAACACATCATAAGTTAATTGTTGTAGGGATGTAACTGGAGTCTGGTTTGGACCTCCTGACCTAGGAAGGGCTGCTTCCGTCCATCCTGACTTCTCTCTCTGTGGTCTTCGCACCCTGTAGGAACCTGTGGGGCAGGGTCCATCCACACCTGTTTCCCAGCCTCCCCTGTCTTCTCTGACCACTCAGTTTCCCTCCTCTGTAGCTCAAACCATGCTAACCTTCGAGAGCTGCTGGACAGTCTGCCCAGGCCTTCCTGGCCACTGCCTCAGGCTGGTCAGGACCTCTCTTAGCAAGAGAGGACCTGGAGCAGGGGCGGGCTTACCCAGGCTTCCACGCCCCTGAAGAGGAGGCGGCCTGGTGGAGCCTGGGCCTTTGACTTGGAGGCCTGTGGATTCCCTCCATGAGGTTTGCTGCCCCAGTTCTCTGCCTTCAATTTCTGGCTTCTCATCGTGGACTCCAGTGATTTTCTTGCCTTTTTTTTTTTTTTTTTTAACAGTGAAAGTTTTCAAGCCGCCTACAGGTGGAAAATGCACCCCCTACTCCCCCCACCAGATCACTCTGCCACGTTCCTTTCAGCTGCGTGCGTTGAAATGAGTAATGGAAGAGACCCGTGCCGCCAGGGAACTTTCACAGCTCTGGGTGGCACCGCTGCTGCCCGTCAGCTGGAACTTACCCTGGGCATTCACATACAGCCGTCACCCCAAAAGCCCCTGACCAGGGGATTTCTGGAGATTAATAAGAACGCTGCTCTGGGCCTTGGAAGGTGCATGTGGGGGTGCCCATCTGTAGGGGGCGGGATCATCTAGATCCCCCTCCTCCCTGCAAGCAGAGGAAGATGTCCAGAGGCAGGCGTAGACTCCCTGGTGGCAGGGAGCAGCCCAGTAACAATAGCTGTCCGACCTGCCCACTCCTGGAGGGCTGGGGTACCTCAGTGAAGAATCGGGGCCCCCGCCCCCCAGCATCTGGTGGTGTCTTCAGCACAGCTGGAAGCAGGTGCTCTGTAAGCCCAGAAAAGGGGTGCCTGACTCAGGGGTGCCAGGGGGTCTTCCTGGAGCTCAGCGTGACCAAGCAAAGGCTTTCTCTAACATTTCTTGGAAAGTGTCCCCTGCACCCCAGTTAAGAAGGCAGCACAACACCGCCCCGAGGCGCACGCCTGTCGTCCCAGCTACTCCGGAGGCTGAGGCAGGGGAACCTGAGTGCCAGCCCAGCCTGGGCAGCGTAGCAGGATGGTTCTCAAAATAAAAAGGACTGGAATGTAGCTCAGAGGTAGAGGGCCGCTGGGTTCAATCCCAGGCACCACACACACACCAGAAAAAGGCAATCTATCTCATTGCAAATAATTTAAACTTTACAGCAAATATACATTCTTTTGAAGTTCAGGGGGTAAAAGGAAGTACGAAAGCTTGATTAGTGGGATTTCTGTCCGTGCTCATGAGTGTACTACTCTTTCTGCATTATTTCTCAAACATACGAGCTTAGAGAAACATTTTAAAATTGGTTACCCCTTACCTCTCAGTACTGTTCCCAGCATTTCATGGAGTACAATTTGGAAACGCTGCCTCCAAGAAAATACATGTCCTATCTAAAAACTAGAGAGAATAATGCAACCTCAGGGTTGCAATGATTAAAGAATGCCTTGGAAAATGGGTGCCAAGGATACTTCCTTCCACCAGGAATGTGTGCATTTTATACTTTTCTTTTTCTTTTTTTGGTGGTGCTGGGGATTGAACCCCAGGGCCTTGTGCATGCTAGGTAAGCACTCTGCCAACTGAGCTATATCTCCAGCCCAAATGTGTGCATTTTAGAGATAACATTCATCACGGCCTTAATGAAACGAAGCGGTATTTTGGACATGATGGGCTGCTGGCCAGGAGAGCCTGGGGCACTGCAGGGGGGTCTCCCTGCTGCCTCCCAACCCCAGTCACCTCTGGCCTCCACCTGCCCCCTGCCCTCCCAGTCTCCCTCACCCCCAGTAGGGCTCCTATGTCCCAGGAAGAGTGCTCCAGTTACCTGCCATGGGTCAGGCTTCAGTAGTAGCCTGCCACTGCCTGCTCAGACCCGCCCCAGGACCCCTGCTCTGGGAATCTGGGCTGTTCCTGAGCTCCAGCCGCAGGCCGGGTCCCTGCTCCACATTGAGCAGACCTCTCAGAGTTCTCCTGCTGTCCCATCAGTGCAGGCCTCCATCTGCCCAGAGACCCACCTGCTGCCCGCCATCGCTCACCAGCAGGCCACTGCCTTTGGAGATGAGGCCCTACTGAAGGGAGGCTTGAGTTGGCTCCACCATCTTGGACATCAATTTGGGCAGTTCATCAGCCCCCAAAAGGGTCAGTCTCTCAGCCTGGTTAGTTCCTGACCTTCTTCCAGGATCTGCCCCTGCCCCACCCCTGCTTGGTGCACCTGCAGCTGAGGAGTGACAGTCCTTTGCTCCCAAGCTCCAGTTATGCCCAGCTACCATTTTCCTTTTAGTTCCGCAGATGTGCGCACCAGGAGCACACGCCGTAGGAAACAGACAGACGCAGGCTCAACCCAGCTCCACAGTGCCGCCTGGGAAGAGCGTTAGAATTCTCTTCTACACATAGCAAACACTACCGGAAAGGAAAAGAGACTCTCCTACGTCCTCGCCGTGCACTGTGAGGGAGTGGCTGCTCTCCCGTTTCACAGGCCGGAAGGCTGAGGTCAGAGAGGCCCAACCTCACAGCATGAAGAGTAGCAGAGCCAGGCCGGAATAATCATCTGGCTTTATGCCTCTGTCACATGCTGTCCTGGGCACCTGGGCCCTCTGGTCTACTAAGATTGGGGCTCTTCGGCCCTAGAGCAGCCCAAAGTGACAGACTGAGCATGGGTCCAGCTGAGATGGAGCCACGCATTAGGCCTCCCTGCCTCCCTCCCTCTACCCTCCTCATCCTTCTGTTCCTGACACGGATCCACCTGTGCCTCTTCGTGGGCCTCCAGATGCTCTTGACTGTTCTCTGTAACTGGTCCATGGCACTCCAGCCCACCCAGCTGTCTGCCCAGGAACTTGCCCCTTGACAGAACAAGTTCAGCCACATGCTAAGTTTTGTGGGGATACTTAAGGAGAGATGTGAGGTGCACTCTTGCCCCAAATAAACTGTTAAAGAACAAAACAACTGTTTTTGACGCCTGTTCCAAATAACAAGAAAGACTTTGTTCAGGACGGTTGCCATGAGGCCGAGATTACTCAGCAGGTAAGAGAGGTTAAACTCAGCTCCAAACACAACCAGGATGAGCGGGAATTTATGGCCAGTGGTCAGGGTGAGGGAGCAGATGGAAAATTACTCAGAGGAAAGTGCTTAGGTCAGGCGTGGAGGAAGGGGTGCTTGCCTGGATGGGGCGGGTGGGGATTCTCAATGAACGGGCGGAGCCTGCAGCTCATTGCTGAAGCCGAGCTCAGCAGACCAAGGTGCGGCCTAGTTGAGAAGAGGGTCAAAGGGGACTGGCTCAGGTTTGGTCAGGAAGGAGGTCTTTGCCAGTACACACGAAATCTGTGAGATCTGGGACCTGAACTCAGGACCCAGAGCAAGGAGAGCTGGTAGTGTGCCAGCCTTAGACGTGGCAGGGGCTCGGGGGCATTCGGCGGGCACACCTGGGCTGTTCCAGCCGCTGGCTCAGGACTGACCTTTGGACAGGCACACTGGCTTCATCTCACATTCCTTCTTTTCTTACAAACCATGACTTCCACATACTTTTCTTCTACTATTTTATAAGCTTGAATTTCTAGGGTTTTGATTCTTTCTACTGCAAGCGATAGTGAGAAATAAAGGCTTTATTTAGACCTTGAACAAGGGTTCTGACCTCATTCTTCTCTTCTGCAGCATTGAGACTATCGCCATCATGGACTACATTGCCCCCTGCCCCAAATTCATGTCCAGAAGCCCTACACCCTAATATAACTACTTGGAGCTAGGGCCTCTAAGGGGGTAATGAAGGTAAGGAGGCCGTGAGGGTGGGGCCCTGGTCCCACAGGACTAATGTCTTTAAAGGAAGAGGAAGAGACATCAGGGTTTTTCTTCCACTGTGCATGCACAGAAGAAAGGCCACATGAAGACAGCGAGACGGTGACCACCTGTAGGCCAGGAAGTGGGGCCTCACCGTGACCAGACTTTCTGACCTGCTGATCCTGGACATCTTGCCTCCAAATTGTGAGAAGAGAAGCTCCCAGTGTTGGAGCCTCTACAGTGAGGTGCTCCCTTTTTGGCAGCCCGAGCAGGCGCAAGTGATCCCTGGGTCGTAGGCACAGCACACAGCCGTCCCCCTCGTTCATGGTTTTGATTTCTGTGGTTTCAGTTACCTGTAAACTTCACTCCAAAAGTGTTAAGCTGGAAAATCCCGGGAATAAACACTCTGTTTTAAGTCGAGTGCTGCTCCGAGCAGCACAATGAAGGCTCTTGGAATCCCGTCAGTGCCTCGGTGCTGCCTGCTCCTTGCCTGTCAGTCACGGAGGCGGCCGGTGGCTGTCTTGGTGGTCTGACGGGTCACGGTGCTTGTGTTCCAGTAACTGATTTTATTTCATCTTGGCCCTAAAGCACAAGAGCAGTGATGCTGGCAATTGGGACATCCAAAGATGGGCCTGAGTGCTTCCTTGGGTGGACAGCTGAAAGTTCTTGGCTTAAGGATGAAAGGAAAGAACGGCAAGCTGAAGTTTCTGAGAGCTGTGGAAAGAATGGCTCTTCTCTCTGGAAAATTGTGCAGAAGGAAGAAGAAATTCACGCTGGTCTTATTGTCACCCAGCAAACTAAACGCTGTGAAAGGCCATGTTCACATGACCTTTCTTACAGTGCACTGTTAAAAGTGCTCTGTCTTCCTGTTGGTTGCTGTTAATCTTGCTGTGCCTGATTTACAAATAAACCTACCGTAGGTACGCACAGGAAAACACCCGGCACGCACAGGGTTCAGAATGGTCTGCGATTTCAGGCATCACTGGGGGTCTTAGAAATGCCCCATCTGAGGAAAGGGACTACTGTTTTGGGGGACCTAACTCCAATTCACACACTAGTTACCTTACCCCCCTTTGCTCCTGTCCTGTGACATGGGGTGTAAGGAGGCTTTGCCACCAGACATCTTCCCTGTGGCCAGGATGGTGTGAGAGGTTCACACAGCAGAATCATTCCTCCGGATTCAGGCTTTATTTTTCCATGTTGAAAGAAACAGAGTCTCGCAGGCGGGTACAAAGCAAAGGGAAGGGGACTTTCTGGAAGTGAGCTTGAGTTAGTCAGCTCTGCATTCCTGAGATGACCAACTTAAGGAGAGAAAGGGTGTGTTCGGCTTGCAGTTTTGGAGGTCTCTGACCGTGGTTGGGACCTGCCGACTTGGGCCTGTGGCGAGGCAGTCCTTTGTGCTGGAGTGCGAGGTGGAGCAGGCTGCTGGCCGCCTGGTGGCCGGGAAGCAGAACAAAGGGAAAGAGGAAAAGGAAGGGGTGGGTTCCGCTGCTCCCTTCTGCAATATGCGACCGGATCCAGCATGGACTTCCCAGGCCTCCCGCCTGGCCCACCTCTGAAGGTCTCACCACTCCCAGGGGGGCCGAGCTGGAGATCAGCCTGTGACACACGGGCCTCTGGGGACCCTCAGGATCCAAACCGTTGCACTGCTAGTCAGTCGGGGCTGCTGGATTCCACAGCGCCAATGAACGCTGGTCGATTTAGGCTCTACCAGAACTATTCAGATAAATACAGAGGAGGACACAGGGTTGTGTGGGGGGGGGAGCTCGAGGAGCAGCCTCCTAGCTGGGCAGAAGGGTCAAGTGTCATAGACCGGGACACAAGGACCGCAGAGCCATGCTGCTGGTCGTCACTCCTGCCGCTTGCTCCTCTGACACCATGAGTGCTGGACGGCGCCAGCGCGGGCGGACTGGATTCTTCTGCATCTTGGTCCCGCAGGATGACCGTACCTGTGGTCCCTGCAGTTCTGGAGTGGAACTGGCTCCGGGGCAGGGCAGGTAGACCACCCGGCAGCCTCCCTGCTGCCAGGAGCATGGGAATGAGCCCGGCTCTTCCAGCAATGAGAGTGGGAGGCGACTCTGCCTCTCACCAGGATCCATAGGTGGGGACTTCCCCAAACAACTGATAGGAGGTTCACAGTGCCAGGTGGCCAAGGGGGACAAGTTCCCCCAAAGACACAGGGGAATCTTACAGAACCCCGAAATAGAAAGTGGGGCTTCACTCATAGAAGTGAGAACCAGGAGTTGGAAAGCCAGCACCTGGTTACTCCGCATCTGTCTGCATCTCTCTCTCTCTCTCTCTCTCTCTCTCTCTCTCTCTCTCCCTCCCTCTCTCTCTCTCTCTCTCTCTCTCTCTCTCTCTCTCATGTGTTTATCAGCCCTACTCGCCAAAGGCTAGGGCTTCCCATGGCTGCTAACATGAGGCCTGTCAGAGTCCGTCACCTCTGCGGCTCTGCCTTCTTTCCACACCCCGTGTGTGAACAGGTCCGACTCTGTCAGCCGCCTCGACGGCCCTGTGCTGAATACAAGCAGCATATAGTAAATATCATCATTTAGATTTTATAGATGAGGAAAGCGGTTGGAAGAAGTTAAGTAATCTGCATCAAAGTCACATCAGTTGGAAGAGCCAGAGCCAAGGTCTACAGGCAGCCTGGGAGTCCCCGAAGCTGAGAAGGGCGGAGGCCCTCTGTGCGTTCCTACTGACGGAATCGGGAAGGAGTGAATAACTCCCGTGAGCCAGCTACTTACACAGAGCGAGGAAATCTACTGCACGCTCGTGAAGAAGCTCAGCCAGTTCACCTGTGCAAAACTTTACGCAGGGGCGGAGGGCTGGGCTTTGATTCCTGGTTCCTGAGGTGAGGCCGGTGGTCACCTGCACGGACACAACAAATAGGAGAAGCAGAGTCTTCATGCCCCCGGTGGGAGCCATGCTATCACACGATCACCAGTCAATGTCTGAGAAGGGCTTAGAGGAGGCAGAACCGCTGTCCCAGGGAGGGGTCCACGTGCTGGCGTGCTTGCAGTGCTTTCCGGGTCGTGGGGGCTGCATTTCCAGGTGGAAATCACCCTAGTGAGGCACACTGGGTTGGCATCCATCCCTGCGACCTCTCCGTGACACGCAGGAACAGAGGTGCTGGTTCTTGTTTTACCAGCATCCTTTGGAAGGCTGGTGACCAGCATTGGTTAAACCCCAGACCATGGCGCTCACCTGGACAGGGTCCTGAGGGTGAGAGCATTGCCGGGCCTGCACACTAACCCAGCCCCTTCATGATAACCAACTTCTAATTCTCCCTCACCTCATAGAGGAAGTCATAATGGAGCAGCAAATCTGCTCTTGATGTCCACTTACCACTTATGCTTGAGAAGATGACGGAGAAAGTTGGTGACCTGAGCGTGTTTTTGGACTCTTCTGGGCCCCAGTGACTTCTCCTTTGAGTTCCTGTTCAACCTCAGGCTCTGAGTTTCACGGTAGGCTAGTTTGATGATTCACTTTTGATTTGTGGGTGAAAGATAAGGAACTGACAGAATTATCATCATGTATTTAGGGTGGATCGTGGATTTTTAAAAGACCAAACACTGTCTTTTTTATTTTAAATTTAAATTCTATTGAAATATAACATGTATACAGAAAAGAGCCCAAATCCTAAATATGCAGCTTGCAGGTGCACATAGGCCCACAGGATGCACTGCCAGGTACCAGCATCTGGATCAGGACTCAGGAGGAATTGGAACTGCGGAAGCTCCTGGGTGACCTCCAGCTCCTATGTCCCTTTGTCCTTCCACCAGGGCAACCAGCGTCCTCACATCTTGCAACGTCCATCAGTTCTGCATCTGGGAGCCACATTCTATGTCAGAAAAGATACCCGCCTAAAAATACGTCAAATCACTGAAAGCAAATGTCGCTCGGGAAATCCCACCGTTCAGTAATGAATTCTGTTATCTTGGCTTTACCTGAGAAAATGTAAAGAGGTTTCCATTTAATTTTGCATTTCTATTTTTTCTCCTTTATAATTAGTAATTTTTTCATGGGAATACATTGAGACTATGTAAACAGCACAGTCTACACCAAACCTTCTCCTGTTAGTGTTAATAATCATTCATTCTTATCTGAATCAATACTGTCACAATGTTTGCTAAAAACTTTCTAAATTTAGTTATTGAATTTGTGTTATTTGGCATTCTGTTGTAAGGAAAATGTTTCTTTTTTTCCTATTAATCAGTAACTCCTTGATTCATATTCGTTTGGACTCATAGAGTCTGATTTTATTCATTGAGTTCAAATTTGTTTTCCTCAAATTGCCCCTGATTTCACCAGGGTCCCTCTCATTCTCTGCAGACTTCCTTGCCTTCTAGAACAGGTATTTAAAGCTTCTCTTATAATTTTCTTTACATTTCTCTGGAGATCTAGGCTTCCGTTAGTAGAGAATAGTATTTAGGAATTGTATGAGTGTTTGGGCTGCTATAACAAACACCAAAGAGTGAATGGATTATAAACAACAGAAATTTATTTCTCAGACAGGGATGTCCCAGATCGGCTGCCCGCATGGTTGAGTTTGGGAGAGGGCCCTCTTCAGTGATGGTCGGCTGGCTTGTGACTGCGCCCTCACTTGGCAGAAGGGGCAAACCATCTCTCTGGTCCTCGCTGACAAAGGTGCCTATGCCGCTCATGGGCCCATCCTCATGACCCCGTCCTTCCTGCAGGCTCTGCCTCCTCATGCCATCACTTTGGGGTTAGGATTTCAGTATATGAACTTTGAGGAGACACAAGCATTCAGTCCAGAGCAGAAATCAAAATGTGGACGCTCGGTATGTTTGGTGCTGTTGTGGTGCCTCTGCCCCCAGCGCCTCTGTGTGAGCAGAGCTGGGAGCACACACACCCTGTGTGTCTGTGTTTTATCTGTGTTTCAGGTATGTTCATACACACTGAAAAGAATGAGCTCATACTGACACTGAGCAACCCAGTCTAACTGCAGAGCTGTTTTAGTTCTCTCTCTTTCCAGGTTTGTGAGCGTTTTTTCTGCCTGTGAGAAGTTCTGAGCAAAGTTCCTTTGATTCATCGTCCTCAGGCTCTGACCCCCACACACTGCTGATGTCCTCACCCTCCTGCCAGGATTGTCATGTTGGGCTGTTCCTTCTGTCTCCCTCTCTCTTGAGCCCCATTCTCCCCATGGTGGTCCCATAATGGACACCATGGCCCCCTTGCTCCCTGTGTGGACACCCTCCTTATCCCACTGGGGCTGCAGCAGCCGGCACACACCACGTGGTCCTCCTCCCTCCTCCTGCTGCTGTGATGTCCCGCCTTGCCTTTCTGCCCACGGACCTGCAGCTAGACCCCTTCCTCACCCAACACCCCTCTGTGGCTGCTGCCCTCACTGGCCCTCCTCACCCCAGGCCAGAGGCTCCACTTGGAAGCCGTGGTAGTGGTATTCATGTCTGGAACCCCCACCACCCCCACCTCATTCCTCGGCCCCCTGAATTGTTCAGGACAAGAGGCTGCAGGGCAGGAAGATAGAGGCTGTCACAGGGAGACCTCTCCGACGGACACAGCAGACACGGAGCTCACAGCAATATTTTAACATTAATTCCTTTTAAATTCAGAAGAAACAATGAATCCAACAATAAAAATGCAGCAGTGAATTCGGCCTGAATCGTATTCACCTGTCCGACAATGTAAAGCAAAAAATTGAAATTTTTTTTAATGGAGGGAGGAACCCGTGAAACTCATAATGCAGCCCCGCTGTGCCCCCGACGGCTCTGTAGGCCAGTTCCTTGCAGGGTTCCTGGAACACAGCGGGAACTCTCACCAAGTGTCTGTGCAGTAAGCGAATGGACAGTGGGGTGGGGTGTGCACCCGGGGCAGGGAGGGCGAGACCGCCTTCTGCCTCCCTCCCTGGGCCTCTGCCCTGGCTGGCCCTGCACCGTGGGCCATGGCCCCTGGCACTCTCCAGGCTCCAGTGCGTGTTAACTGCACGAGGCTCATGCGTGTCCATAATGCACTGTGTGTTCCTCCTCCCTCCCCTCCACCTGGCACCCTCGGGGGACCCGTCCACTTCTAGGGCATTAATTCTTAACACCTGTCTCTACCTCAGGTTTGTCCCTGAGTCGTTTTACAGCTGCCTGGAGGATCTGCTGCCTGGGGTCCCTGGTAGAGGTGACGGATGAAAATCAACCTGACCCAGTCATGCTCCCTGGACTTGGGTGTGACCCCGACCTCTGTCTAAGTGAAACAGGGAGAAGGGTGGTCAGGGCCTGGGCGGCAGCTCAGGTTCTGCCCTGGAGGATGCGAGCAGGGAGGGTGAGCAGCTGCCCAGCCTGGTCACTTGGATGGCATTCTGCATGTGCAGTTTGGAGCCACCATATGTTCATTCATCCGAGTATTTATGGAATACTTACTGTATACCAGGGGCCTGCTTCCTTCGTGTGTTTCAGCATGGGATTGTGGACTGTCTAGTTCAGTCTAGGGAACTTGTCCCTGAGGTACTGGTCAGCTGGGGGACCCATGCAGCCCAGGCCTCCGTCCCCCAGCACTCTGCTCCGCGGGGCCTGGGTGAGATGAGATTCTCCAGGTCCTGTAAGGCCCTGCTGTGCTGCAGGATGAGCTGACTCAGCTCTTCCCAGGGTGAGTCCCAGCAAAAAATGCACACCTCCCTGAGCCCTTCAGTCCTCGCTCTGTTGATTATTCTAAAGACTATGATACAACTATGTCCAAGGCCTTCAGCATGGTTTTAGCACTGATAAGGATCAACGTGAGGCGGGTGAGGAGTTTGGGGTCAGAATTGTTTGTCATCTATGGAAACTTGAGAAGCTTTCTTCATGTCAATCTCACTGACGGGGATGAGTCACACTTGACAGTGGACAAAGCCAAAGGCCCTTGACCAACACATTGATGGCACGGACACCATCCCACGTGGCCTGCATAATACAATGGCAAGGCAGGTTCAAGTGCCCTGAAGTGTTTTGGTGCTTGAACCCTGGGTTCTAAGTAGGGGTCTGCAGTCTGGGGGCCTGGGGGCCAAGTCCAGGCTGCTGCCTGTTAGTAAGGCTGGTGAACTACGAATGGCTTACGTATTTCTAAGTGGTTGAAAAAAAAATAAAAAGAAAAAAATCTGCTGTGACGTGTGAAGGTTGTATCATGTTCACGGTTCAGTGCTCGTGAAGCTTCACTGGACCTCGGCTATGTTCATTTTGCGCATCATGGGTGGCGTCGTTGGCCTGGGGAAGGCAGAGTTGAGCAGTTGCAAAGGAAGCCACACACTCGCAAGGCCAGAGATCTCTGCAGCCTGTCTGTCTGCGGGAAAGTTCCTTCCCCTGCTCTAGGTTCCTGGGATACCTCAGTGAGGAAAACGCAATAATCCCTGATCTTAGGAGACTTGCCTTTATAGGGGACAACAGGAAGCAATCACACAGAGCGCATTCACACAGAGTGTGGTGATGTGATAGGAGAATGTGGGGCAGGTTGATGCAAGGGGGCTTCTGTGGCTGTTAGAGGACCTTGCTGTTTAAAGGGGGTGGTCAGAACTGGCCTCCCTGGGAAGGTGATTTTGAGCAGAGACTTGAAGGAAGTGAGGGAGGAACTGGGGTGGGGAATGACTGGGAAAAGCGATCCCAACACAGGGAGAATCCACAGGGTTGTCACGTGGATTAAGTGACTTAAATGTTTCAACTAAGTACAGAATCCAGGCTGGCGCGTTCTCCAAGTCTTCGCATGGGGCCTGCTGGTGCCGTTCCCTCAGCAGCGGGCAGCAGCTCTGTTGCTTTCTGTGGTTGTCATGTGGGTCCAGATGCCTTAGCTCTATCTGTCCTAGGATGAGCTCGTCCCTAGAGAGTCATGCCCCTGAAAGCTCTCTTGTCCCTGGCTCCTCCTCTTGCCTTCCTCGCTGCCTGGCCACCATGTGGTGAGCAGCTTTCTTTAGCCATGCCCTCAACCATGCTGTGCTGCCTCACCACGGGCCCAGAATCAGCAGAGCCAAGTGACTACAGACTGGAACCTCTGAAACTGTGAGCCAAAATGAATCTTCCTCCTCTAAGTTGATTTTCTCGGGTATTTTGTGGCAGCGATGGGCAGCTGACTCACACACACGGAGCCTCTTCTTCCTGGGTTGCATTCCAGGCTTGGCAACGAGCCCATCCTTATGCATCTTATTTCCTTCAGTAGATTTTCAAGCCTCTTCATGCAGGAACACACCTCTTTCATTTATATTTCCCCTTCAGAACCAGGCACTAAACAAATAAGCAAGTAATCAAGCCAATGAACAAACAGCAAACAAAAACCGATGGAAGAACACTTAGTACTTAATATGTTTGATGGTAGTTTTTCAAATCCTAATTGCTCCGTTAGTCTATCCATGAGAAAAAGCAAGGTGGAATTGATGGTCCTTTGTTCTCTGGGCTTATATAAAACATAGGGAATCAAATGGCCCTACAAACTAGGGAGTTCCTGGAAGAGACCCAAACCTACTTTTTTGAACTTCTTTGTGTTGCAAAATACTGGGCAGAAGATGCTGGACAAATACTGATTTATCCTTTGGTCTAGTCTAGGGTCCTCTTCTAAGTGTGGTTCTTGGGTCAGCAGCATCAGTGTCACTTGAAACCTTGTTAGAACTGCAAACTCTCAGCCTTCATTTCTGACTCACTGAATCAGAAACTGTGGTTGAGGGGCTCTGAGATCTGTGTCACAGAAAGCCCTCTAGGGGACTGTTTGAAAGCCGCTGGCCACTCTTCTGACCTATACCTTGCGGCCAGGACTCGCCCTTTTCTGTGAAGTGCCTAAGCTGCCTGATGGGCAGGCAAGGAGCTTCATCTGCCAAGCGTGGTCATGCCCTCAGGGCAGGACGCATGCCAGCTCTCTGGGGAAAACTGGAATTGGTGCACTTTTCCGTTGGCTTCACACCCTGCGTCTGACACACACTGGGGCGTGGAGAGTTGCCCAGGGCATGACAAAATTAGGTCAGGTAATGAAATAAAGGAAACTTTGAGCTCTTACAGCAGTTGGGCTTTTGTGGAGGCTGCAAGCTCACAGCAGCTGGACTTTCACGTGAGCAGAGTGTAGACCCAGGAGCTCTGCTGTGGTCTGGGCAGGGCGAGATCTGGAAATTCCTCTCGCAAAGCACAGAGGGCCAATTAGTAGGAGGCAAAGTGATTCTCCAGCGTTCTGTGGCAAATCAGCTCAAGGTCATTGATGGCATTGACGATTCCAGCCTCCCAGGCTTGTGGACAGGCTGTACCTTCTGACTGAGGTAGGGGAAGAATAACTAGCATGTATCTTCCACTGAGGGTGGAAGAATAGCAGCGTTCCCTGCCTCCTGGCACCCACAAAATCAAGTTTTGGGCTTTAAAATAGACCTTTAATGTTACTGTTTTCCTTTTTTGAAAATGTATTTTTATTTTTATAACAATTGTGCATATTTATGGGGTGCAGCCTGACATTTCAATTCATGCACAGTGTTTGATTATCAGATCAGGGTTATTGGTGTACCCGTAGTTCCTGAAATTTATCCTTTTGTTGTGTTGAGGCCATTCAACATCCTCTCTACCTGCTATTTTGAAATACACAATTAAATGCTTTCAGTCATAGCTCCCCCACTGTGCTAGAGAACACTGGAAGTCCTTTCTCCTATCCAGCTGCACCTCATACCTGTTAACCATCCTCTCTATATCTGCCCTCCCAACCCCCTTCCCAGACTCTCTAACCACTATTCTGTTTTCTACTTGTGAGAGATCCTATCTCCCACATGTGAGTGAGAACATGCAGTCCTTGTCTTTCTGTCCTCGGCGTATTTCATGTGACATAATGACCTCCAGTTTCACCCATGTGTGACTGTCAGGATTGCATCCATTCTCATGACTGGATAATATTCCACTGTGTATATACCTCATTTTCTTCATCTGTCCATGGACACCTGGCTGGATGGCATGTCTTGGCTATTGTGAATAGTGCTGCCATAGACACGGGGATGCTGGTTTCTTTTTGATATTCTGATTTCATCTCCTTCAGGTATGTACCCAGTAGCGGGATGTGGGACTATGGAGTAGGTCTCTTTCTGGTTCACTGAGGACCATCCACACTGTGTTCTATAATAACTGTACCCATTTTCACTCCCACAAATGGGTATGAGAATTTCCCTTTCTCTGCATTCTCACCAGCATTTGTTACTTTTTGTCTTTGATAATAGCCCTTCTGTCTAGGGTGAGGTGATGCTTTATTGTGGTTTTGATTTCCATTTCCCTTCTGATGAGTGATGCTGACTGTTTTTCACATACCTGTTGGTTATTTGCATATCTTCTTTTGAGGAATGTGTGTTTATATTGCTCGCCCATTTTTAAATCAGATTTAACTGTTGTTGCAGTTGAGTTGAGTTCTGTATGTATTCCGGATATTAATCTCTTCTGGGATAAGTAGTTTGCAAATACTTTCTCCCCTTCTGTAGTTTATCTCTTCACTCTGATGACTATGCCTTTTACTGTACAGAAGCTTTTTAGTTTTATGGACGCCCATTTGTCAAATTTGCTTTTATTTTCTGCCCTTTTTTGGGTCTCATACAATTTTTTTTTTTTTTTTTTGCTAATACCTACGTCCCGAAGCATTTCCCTCTATTTGTCTGGTTTTTTATTTCTGCACGTGAATATCAAGTTTTTCACAAACTCATTGGTCATTCAAGAGAATGTTGTTTAACTTCCATGTGTTTGTGTAACTTACAGGGTTCCTCTTATTGATTTCTAATTTATTTTATTGTGGTTAGAGAAGATACAAGCCATGCTCTCAAATTAAAAAAAAAATCTTTCAAGACTTGTTTGTGGCCTATTGACCTATTTTGGAGAATGTTCCATGTACCAATGAGAAGAACATGTATTCTGCATCTGTTGGATGAAATTTTCTGTAAATTTGTGTTAGGTCCATTTGTTCTATAATATTGTTTGACTCTGATGTTTCTTTGTTTATTTTTTTTTTTGTCTGGATAATCTATCCATTGATGAAAGTGGGCATTGAAGTCCCCACTATTATGATATTGAAATCTGTCTTTTCTTTAGGTCTAATTTTGCTTTATATGATTGGCTATTTCATCATTGATGCATGTATATTTACAATTGTTATTTCCTTTTGTTTAGTGATCTATTTATCACTATCTAGGGACCTTCTTGTCTCCTTTTTAAAGTGTTTGACTTAAAGTCTATTTTATCTTATGTAAATATAGCTACTTCTGCTTGTTTTTGGTTTCCGTTTGTGGTATATATTTTTTCCATCTCTTTACTTTCAGTCCATGTATGTCTTTACTGGTGCAGTTAGTTTCTTTTGAGCACAATATCATCAGGTCTTATTTTTTATCCAATTAACTTATCTAAATCTTTTAATTGAGAAGTTTAATCTGTTTACATGCAAGGTTATTGCTGATAAGTAGGAACATGCTCCTGTCAGACTGTTAATTTTTCTGTCTTGTTTTGTCTGTGATTTGTTCTTTTCTTCTTCTCTCATTCATTGTTGTGGCTTGGTGGTTATTTGTATGATCAGATTTGATTTTCTTCTCTCTTATGTATCTGCTCTACTAATGAGTGCTGTACTTCTGCATGTTTTCATAATAGTAGTTTTTGTCCTTTTGCTTCTAGTATGGGGTTCCCTTAAGTTTTCTTGTTGAACTGCCCCAGTGGTAATGAATTCTCTGCTTTTGCTTGTCTTGGAAACACTATTTTTTAAGGATTCTTACTTTTTAAGGATAACTTTGCTGGGGATAGTGTGTGACTTTTGTGTGACCTCATGCTTTTTTCTCGCTAATTTTAGAATTCTCACTTTGTCTTGCACTTATGACAGTTGACTCTAATATGCTTTTCATAAATCCTGTTTTGGTTGTCTCTATTAGGAGGCCTTTGAGCTACCTGGGCCTGGATGTCAGTATATGTCCCAAGATTTGGAAAGTTTTCAGCTATTATTTCATTGAATAGGTGTTCTGTGCTATTCTACTGTTCCCTTCTGGAATACCCATAACTCAAGTATTTGTTAGCTTAATGGTGTCCCATAAGTCTTATAGGCTTTCTTTTTTCTTTTTGTCTGATTGGGTTATTTCAAAAGACTTGTCTTTAACCTCAGAAATTCTTTCTTCTGCTTGATATGGCCTGCTGTTGAGACTTTAAGCTGTATTTAAAATTTTATTTATTGAATTCTTTAACTCTGAACTTTTGGTTTGGTTCCTTTTTTTTTTTTTTTTTTTTTTTTTGTACCAGGAATTGAACCCAGGCGTGCTTAACCCTGAGCCACATCTCCAGCCCGTTTTTTATTTTTTTGTTTTGAGACAGGATCTCACTAAGTTGCTGAGGTTGGCTTTGTACTCATGATCCTCCTGCCTCAGCCTTTCAAGCCATTGGGATTACAGGTGTGCACCACCATGCCTGGATTGGTTCTTTATTATTATTATTTTTTTTTTCCATTTTTCATTTTTTTATTTTTACAGACTTCATTTTGATTCATTGTACACATATGGGGTATAAATTTTCATTTCTATGGCTGTGCATGATGTACATTCATATCATTCTTGTTAATCACATATGTACATAGGGTACTGATGTCTGTCTCGTTCTACCATTTTTCGTACCCCCCCTTTTCCCTCTACATAATCTAAAGATCCTCCATTCCCCTCTCACTCCCCACTCCCCCAACCAGATTCTATATCATCATCCACTTATCAGGGAAAACATTCGGCCTTTTTTGGGGGGATTGGCTTATTTCACTTAGCATGATAATCTCCAATTCCATCCATTTGTCTGCAAATGCCATAATATTGTTTTTCTTTATGGCTGAGTAGTATTCCATTGGGTCTATATACTGCATCTTCTTTATCCCCAGAGGACTTAAAATTAGCATACTACAGTAACACAGCCACATCAATGTTTATAGCAGCTCAATTCACAATAGCTAGACTGTGGAACCAACCTAGATGCCCTTCAAGAGATGGTTCTTTATTATTATAATCTCTATCTCTGTTAAATTTTTCATTCAGATCATGAATTTCCCTTTTAATTTCATTGAATCATCTGTTAGTATGCTCTTGCAGCTCATGGGTTTCCTTAAAAATCATTACTTTTGATTATTTTCAGGAAATTTGTTGATCTTTTTTCCTTTGGAGTCTGTTCCTATAGAGTTATTGTGTTCTTTTGGAAGCTTATGTTACCTTGTTTTCATGCTTCGGTGTACCTCTGTTGGTATTTGTGCATCTGGTGAATAATTTGCCTATACTAATATTATAGGGTGGCTGTCATAGTGAAAGACTTTCTTCTGGTAATGTGTTTGAGGTTATTTGTTGGATAGACTACTTTAGCTTTGGTTCCAGGAGGGTACTCTAGAGAAGTGTCTGGGCTTTTGGAGTTGCAATCAACATTGGTGATGCCTGTGGGTATCTCAGTGGCCGAGGCTGGAGGGGTTGTGTGTTTTTATCACCAGCTGGGATGCAGTTCTCTGGTAGGGTGGGTTTTTTCAGAAGCTCTGGTTGCAGTGTGCTTAGGATGACATGGGATAGGTGTGGGACACCTATCAGTCTCCATGGTTCAGGTGGAGGTGGGGCCACTCTGGTAGGCCCATGCAGAAGAGATATAGTCAGTACTTGAAATTGAGATCCCTATGCATAAAGTAGCATCATCAAAGGCAACAAGAATGTGAACAGGGTGGACCAGAGAGTACTTTTGACTCAGGACTGACTGAAAAAAAGTCTCCTGATGTATAAGTAACAGTAGTACTATTCGCACATAGTTTGGGGGTTCAAATTTTATATTGTTCATATGCTGTAATAACAACCAAACCAGGACCTTATCATAAAAGTGAATCAGTGGACATCTGGTAGAAGCAAATGAAAAATCTCTCGGGAAGAACATATCCTCAACCCAGGTCCCACAAAGCAAACCATGGAATCAATCCTTAGAAACTTTAGTTATTGGGATTATTCAAATACTTAAAGTAAATTTGTTCAAAATGAATAAAGCAATCAGTGAAGGAAAAAGAAACAAGAAAGAAACAAGATCTTACAGACAGGAGTGACTAAATAGATTTGAAAAAAGAATAGAGTAGAACTAGAACAACATGTAGTAATTAACATTAGAAACCTAATGGAAGGGTTAGATAACACATTCGATGCAGCTACAGAGAGAATCAGTTAGTTAAAAATGTAGAAATAACCAAGAGTGCCAGCGATAGCTAACAAGGGATTTTTCTTTAAATTGACATATCTCTTTGGGTCACTTTCCAGTTACATTTGCCTAGAAGATGAACCAGCACCCCCTTAGTGATGGATGATATTATACCTACTATGAATAAATGGAGAAGTCCATGCTACACAAACCACAGAGACAAATCAGTTTTTTCTCTTTTGCTCTTCTTTTTGTTTGTTAAATAAGATAATGTGAAATTAAAATCATGCATACAATGTATGATAATGGATCTGAACTTAAATCTTTGTGATGCAGAATCTTCAGCTGCTCAATTCTAAATTTTCAGGTACTTTCTTTGCTTTTGAAAACAGCAAACCCCTTAGAAGGGTGGCTAACACACAATAAAACTTGATAAATACTGGGTATTGTCATTATCACACAGGATTGACGAGGGTGGGCAATATGGTGGATGTGACATAGGCCAGGTAGGCAAGGAAAGAGGTGTCTCACTCTGGGAGGTGAAGGAAGAATAGAAGTCAATAGGTGTTTGAAGAGAAGCCCTGTAGGCCGGCTCCTTATCCCAGCTGCACACTGGAATCACCGGGGGAAAATTTTCAACACTCGTGCTGGGGTGTCAGGTCCTAGATATTCTGATTTAGTTATCCTAGGATGGGGCCCAGGCATTGATATTTATAAAATCTCCCAGAAGGTTCTTCTGCACCACCAGGTCTGAGAACCACGTTGGTAGGCGAAAGACTTGTTGAGGGAAGAGTGACACAAAGGAGAAACAGAAGGAAGCAAGAGAGGGAGACTGCAGAGGGGCCCGGCTTCCAAGTTGGAAACGAGGCTGGAGAGGCAGGGCAGGTCCACCTGGCAGGTCTTGTAGGCCATGGTAGGGGTCTTTATCTGGTCCACTGGGAATTATTGAAATGTGATGATGATCATTTCTCCTTAGAGTTTCCTCCTCAGCAGAGTCTTCTGCTCAAAGAAAGACTTCATGAAGCTAAAGAAACTTAAACCTGGGGTCCCTCAGGACATGGGAACCTTAGAAGGATATCAGCCATGATATTTGTTTTAGCAAAGTTCATAAAAAGCAGACACTTTTGCACCATAAGATAAGATCCTTTTCTCTCAACACTCCAACATCCCCTCTGTCACCACATCCTTTATGTTGGGGGGTTGGCGGTGAGCATTTTTGAGAAGTTGAGTTGAGGATTTGTTTATTTTAGGATTCGTGGGATGTATCTACATGTTTTGTTGTCATTTCCGCCAAGTGAATTATTGTTGGACGTTCCTGCACTGAAATGGCTTCCAGGAGTACTGGATCCTGGTAATGTTTAAATTGAATTGGTTTAATCAACCAATCAACCCAACTTGACTGAGTTAAGAGATGCCAATGATTCAGAGGCTTCTGGGTGTGCCATTGAGGGTGTGTCTAGGAATGATTGGAATGTGGGATAGCAAACCGAAGTGAGCCCCTCCCTGAGTGAGGACAGCATCGTCCAATAGGATGGTGGCTTGGATGGAATAATAGTTGGAAGAACAAGGAAGCAGCCGCAGATGCAAGCTTGTTTCTTCTCCAATGGGTTCTTGATTGGTGCTGCCTAGCTGAGGATATCAGACTCTCTCTTCTTCACCCTTCCAAAGCAGACTCTGTCAGTGATTCTCCAGAAGCCTTCTGTCTTGGACTAGGGCAGCGCCACTAATCCCTCTTGTTCTGAGGCTTTCGCCTCTTGCCTCTTGGCCTGTGCAGCTATTGGTTCCTCCAGCTCTCTAGCCTGCAGAAGCCATTGTGAATGATTCAACTTCTGGTTGCATAAACCAATCTAATAAATCCCCTTTCCGTCATCATACTTCCTGTTGATTCTGGTCCTCTAGAGAACCCTGACTAATACAATCCTCTAACTGTACGGACTCATCTGGTGCTGCAATAGGATGATGGGAGGAGAGACGGAGTTGTCAGATGAATGTGTGCTATGGTAACACATACTGATGTTGACTCAGGGGAGGGAGGCACTGTTTGGAGTCTCCCCGTGGAGAAGAAAGCTAGGAAGATCTTCTGGTCATGAAATTGTGGAATTTTAGCAAAGGGTTTTATTCCCATTAACTGATTCAGTCCAGATCTGAAAACTGTTGCTGCTAACGCTGCCCACTGTGAAGGGGAGTACGGGGAGGGGAAATTGGTGTGGAAGGACACAGTGTTCTTAACCATTGGTGCCAGGAGTATCTTACTTTCCAAATCTGAGGGACATATAATCATGTGTACTCACTGGTAAGGCCCTTTCCCGGGCCTTAGAAGTAGGCTGTGGAAGTGAGGGGCCCAGAATCCAGAAATCCTGAAAGTATAAATTCTCTCATGTCAGGAATGCATTTATTGTAAGGCAGAATATAATATATAACTGTGAGGAATCATGTAGTTTTTAGAGAAAATTGTGTGAAATCGAATTGATCAGCATTCTTGGTTTATAGGACATATAAGCAGTATTACGTATTTGGAGAGTATGTATGTGTAAAATTGCACGTTTTCATGTTATGTAGCATCTGTGTGTGTTCGATGATCTTGTCCTGACAAAATTTGGTGATTCCATGAGAAATATCAGGTAGATCATACTCCCCAAACTTATTTCATTAGGAGGAAGAGATAAATTTCAACAAAGGTAATAACTGACTTTTGGCTTATTTGATAATTTAATTAACAAAGAGGAGTTAATCATAAGAAAACAACTTGAAAACAATATCTCTTGCTAATTATTAACAAACAGAAAGTAACCTAAAACTTAAATATTCCACTACCACTGGACACTGATGACAGATTTATAATTCTAATGAATCATCACTTAAGATTAGTCACTTTCTACAAGAAAACTTTATATGTCCTGAAATTTTGCAGTTCACATATGAAATAAACTTGATAGAATTTTCTCCCTAAATGAAAATAATCCTAAATATTTCAATGCCATCACCAATAATGAATTGTGAAACGAAAAGAAACTTTAAAATTATCAATTAATAATAAAATTTCCAGGAAAAACTAGTCTGCTCCCTTCAAAGAAAATGACATTAAAAATCGTTGTTAAAGAATATTCAGTCAGAAAAAATGTAGGTAAATAGTATTATAGAAATGTATTAGCTAATAAATTTATGCTGTTTTTCTGGATTATGTGATTGTTGTATTTTTCAGCTTTCTTAAAGTTTTTTTTTTACGATTTTCTTTTTCTAAGTAAGCATTCACTCTCCTATCTGATTTATACTTAAAATTTTGTATTTTTTCTTAAAATTATATAAAGTGGTTCCTGATTTATAATGGTTCGACTTATGATTTTTTTGACTTTAAGATGGTGTGAAAGCAATATGCACACATAGAAACCATGCACCTAATTTTGAATTTTGTTCTTTTCCTGGGCCAGCAACACAGTGCATTCCTGAGATGCTGGGCAATGGCAGAGAGCCACCTGCATCAGCCGCACGATCCCAAGGGCAGCAACACCCTGTGCCAGGTACTGTGCAGGTCAGGTGTGTGCTTAGGAGCCTGTGGTATCTATGATCTGCAATTGGCCCATCAGGACCTAATCCCATAATAAATAGAGGAGTATTTGTCATGCATATCCCACTTGATAAACTTTAGGTCCCACAAGATCTGGTTCCAGCCCTGCCCTGATATGGCATTTGGGTCCCCCTGGACAGTTTGTGATGTGATATTTCCATTTCCCTATATTTGTTAAAGGTTTAGAGAGAACAAAAAACAGCTTACGTAATTTTATTATGCATTAAAGTAATGTGGTTAGTCTAATTCTAATGCAATCCCAATTGAATAGCAACATGAAAACATGATTTTAATTTAAAAATATCTTTAAGGATTTTTAAAATTAATAAAGTAAAATTACTTATTTTTTAAAATTAAAGTAATACAGAGGCAAGAGAGCAAAAATAAATAGATAAATATATCAAGGTTCTTTTTTTTTCCTATTCCAGCTACTCAGAGGTGACTATTTGGTGTGAGGTTTTTTTCACACTATTTCAATATATGTACTGTGGATATATATGCATATGTGTGTGTGTTTATTCACATACCCCAAAATATGTACACATGTAAACCTATTTAAAATTTATACAACAAAAATGAAATGATAAAATATATGCTTCTGTCATTTAATCTTTGAACAATGAGTCCTTTCTGTATCAATACATAAACATATATATATATATATATACACACATATATATATATATATATATATATATATATATATATATATATATATATATATATATAATCTCCTGTTTCTAAGAGAAGCAAAATACAGATCTAATATAATTGAATTAACTATTAACCTCCTATGGAAGGACATTTAGGCTATTTTTATTCTTTTTTTTTTTTTTTTGCAGTGCTGGGGATTGAACCCAGTGCCTTGTGCTTGGGAGGCAAGCACTCTACCAACTGAGCTACATCCCCAGCCCCCTATTTTTATTCTTTCCATTATAAACCAAGCTTCACTAAGTGTCTTTGCACACATGTGTTTGTGAGTATTTCCAGAGGTCAGATTCTCCCAAATGAAGTTTCTAGAGCAAAGACAATGGGCTTCAACCTTTCCATTGCTTGTGACCAAATCGTCCTTCAGGGAGCTTAGCTTCCACGCGGTTGGAACTCCTCCTGTGAGTCCGGCCAGCCTGAGATCCCGGGTGTGCCCAGCCGGCTAAGCCTGCGGGACCTCTGCATTCTCAGAGGTGCTGGCCAAGCACAGGGTGGGGGCTCAGTGGCAGGCAAAGGGCAGAGAGGCAGGGTCCCTGCCGCAGAGCTGAGAGCCCCAGGCCCCCTGAGCAGGTCCGAGCCCTCCGGCTGGCTGGACCCGGGATCTCACAGGGCGTTACCAACCACCTGCTGCCATTCTCGCATGCTCTCACGGGGATTTCACCTCTCACTTCCCCCTTCGGAGGGGTTAGCAAACTCTTTCTTGTAACCACTTTCAGTCAACATGCGCGGTGAGTCTAACACACACAGCCCACTCCTCTCCTCATCCTTCCAGGGCTGTGGGCCTGTGGCCGCGTGGCAGGCCCTCCGCCTTTGCTGCCACCCACGCTGGGCTGTGCTCGGCCCTCTCTATCAGCAGGTAGACTGCACAGCTTTCCTGGTAGTTCGTTCTTGCTCATGTGATGGCTTTAATAATCGATGTGGGTTATTACTTCCTTTCCACCCCCTAATTTCTCACAGCTGGGTTCCATGCTGCCCGGTGAGTCCTGCTCTGAAGTTTCTTTCCATGAGGGGCCCCCTCAACCCAGCTTCTTGTTCAAGTGCTTTTCTATGCCCCTGGACCTCTTCCTGTTTCTGTCACTCGCAGTACCAGAGCGAGGTCTGTATTTCCCAGCTGTTCGCTTTTTGTAATTCGACAGTAAAAACCAAGGTATAAACAGCTGGTTGGATCTGCACAGACCTCAGGATTTGTAGCTGTCTTTGGTAAATATAGACCAAGAATGGTAAGGGGAGTTAACTGTATCCTCTTTGAAGGCGTTCTTTGATCTTCAAAATTGTCATACTAATTTTATCAGCATGGTTAGCGATGGCAGCCCACGTGCAGTGGAAGGAAATGTCTAAGTTTTAAGTGCCTGAAAGGTTTTTCTGCCAGAGTCAGCAGTGGCTCGTCAGGCAAACAGCTTCTGAGGTGCAACTTTGATCCTGACAGCGCTCAGTGAGGAGGCCACGGGCACTGAAATGGGAATCCGGGAGACTGACCCATGTCCTTAGGTGAACACGCTTCCCGTCCAGGGTTGTGCAGAGAGTGAGTGATGAAGATGCTGAGATGTCAACCCCCAAACCTCTGAGCCAGGCAGGCCTGGAGTGCCAGGGAGCACAGGGAGCACCGGGAGTGCCAGAGAGCACCAGGGAGCATCAGAGAGTGCCAGGGAGCACAGGGAGCACCAGGGAGCATCAGGGAGTGCCAGGGAGCGCCAGGGAGCACAGGAGCACCAGGGAGCACAGGGAGCACCAGGGAGCATCAGAGAGTGCCAGGGAGCACAGGGAGCACCAGGGAGCATCAGGGAGTGCCAGGGAGCGCCAGGGAGCACAAGGAGCACCAGGGAGCATCAGGGAGCACCAGGGAGCACAGGGAGCACCAGTAATTGCCAGGGAGCATCAGGGAGCACAGGAGCACCAGGGAGCACCGGGAAGCACCAGAGAGCACTGGGAGCACAGGGAGCACCAGTCTCTCACCTCTGGCCTCAAGTAGCCTCTTCCATTTACTCCATTGTGTCGTACAAGTAGCATAATTTTCTCCATGTGCCCTGAAGTGGAAAGATTGGAAACAGACAAGAGGGTCTTAAAGGCTGGTAGTTAAGGAAGTGGGTTGGAAAATACTGTGTAAAAGGAGAAACGGCAGTGGATGAGACCAGCACAGTGTAATGCGGTGCACTAGTGTGTAAGTGTGAGGAGAGGGAGTGTGCCATCGGACGGCAGGGGGGCGGCAGAGAGTGGGAGCACCCACCCTGCATCTCTGTGTGCACACATACATACAACGGTGGCAGGTAAAGTCCTTGGATTCTCCTTTCACTTTTTAAAAAATAACTCTAAGAATCTGACTCGCACTTGTCATTTCCTCTAGACTTTGGACTTCTTGAGAAAAGGGGCATTCTGTGACTCTTTATCCAGAACATCTAACCAAGTGCCTATCTTGTATCAGTGTTATTGAATACATGCTTATCGAAAGGACTGGATATGAAGGAATTGCACAAGAGGAAATCTACTTGTGCGTTCAACTCCACAAACGTTTTAAAAGCACAATCACGTGCTGGTGTCTGGACATTCAGATGAATTAGAAACGCCGTAGTTCCCGAGGACTCCCTAGCTGAGAAGAGAGAACAATGGTAATACGTCACCAGAGGCTGCACATGCTCAGTTAGGCACCCAGGAGGGCACGGGCCACTTTCTCCCAGAGAGGATCCTGCGACTGAGTCTACTTCTGTAGGTCGATTGCAATGCAGTGCCCACGCACGGCTGGTCCTGACTTACCACGGGCTGACTTATAACTTTTTGACTCTCCCGTGGTGCAAAAGCAATACACTTTCAGGAGAAACTGTACTTTGGATTTTGAATTCAAACTCTCTAGACTTGACGTGCAGTGTGATACCTCTCGTGGTCCTGGGCGGTAGCAGCGAGCCGCAGCACCATGCAGCCGTGAGATCACAAGGGGCCACCTGTATCTCAGTGTCCTGTGTTGCTAGGTGACGGTCTTCAGCAGGTTAGGTGTGTTGATTGCTTTTTCAACCTTTGGCAGGTCTGTCGGGGCACAGCCCCCCTGTGAGTCCGGGAGCACCGTCTGGGTGGTCTACAGCTGAGTGAACGGGACAAATCCAAAGCACCTGTACTCCATGAGTTGGGTGAACCGCAGGCAGGTCAAATGCACACGTGCTCTGTCCCCAGAGTGCTGTTTGAGGCAGAGCTCCTGTGGAGGCTGCAGTGGAAGTGGGCTTTCTAGCAATGCCACTTGCGCCAGCTGCCAAGTCAGCCACGGTTGTAAGCTTCCAGCCTTGAAAGGAAAGAACAAATGGCACCCCAAGTGTAAGACCCTGGAGCCCTAGTGGCTCAGTACAGGGGGACAGACTGTAACAGTGATAGAAGAGGGGGACCCACCCACAGGATGTCTTTGGGGACAGAAGGAGTGAGGTCCCCCCGCAGTCCCTCCAGGGGCACTTAGCATCTGCCGTGGACCTCAGTTACGTGGCTGTGTCTTCTACGTATGTGAGACTCTATTTGCCTGTCACATGAGTTGCTCTTTCTATTGTTTTAGTAACAGAACCTCCAATTTTACTGGAGGGAGTTAAAGACTATTTCCAAGTCTCCTTGCAGGTAAGCTCTGGCTAAATGCAATACAAGCATGAATATTGTATGAGCTGCTGGATTCCGTCCTCACCAGGGAGCCGAACCGAACAATCAGGTGGAAGTCACATGCTGGGATGCAAAAGGAGCTCAGTGCCTGACCTGAGGGAGCCACCAGAGCAGCCCTGGGCTGCCCATCTCCTGGCTTCCTATTTGAGAGAGACATATACCTCTATCAGGTTTAAGCCAGGATTCTTCTCTCTCTCTCTCTCTCTCTCTCTCTCTCTCTCCCTCTCTTTTCTTCTTGGTTATGTGGAGTCCAATCTAATAACCACTACCTTAGGGAGAGGCAAGCTCTGCTAGAAAGCCGCGCACGGAAAGTGAGGACGTGAACTCTCAGTACAAGAACTGCCTGGCGGTTCTCCTTAATGTGCAGTAGGCACAGGGTGTGCGGAGGTCCGACCCTGCAGATGTGTCCTTGTGGAACTGGACTCTGGTCCAAACCAATACAAGGGGTCCACTGTATTAGTTTTTTATTGCTGTTATAAAAAATAATATATATTATTATTATAACAAAACTCGTGGCTTAAAACAACACCCATTTATTATCTTCCAGTCTAGAAGGCAGAAGTTCAAAAGCACTGTCCCTGGGAAAGTGCCAGCAGGCCTGTGTTCCTTCTGCTGGCTCTAGGGATCTTCTCCCTGGGCTTTTCTGGCTTATAGAGGCTGCTTGCAGCCTGGTCCCTGGACCCATGTCAGTCTAACCTCTGCTTCCATGATCACATCTGCCTTTCTGACCCTGACCCTACCGCTTTGTGTTTATCAGGTCACCTGGAGCATCCAGGAGACCTGCTCATCTCAAAGCACAGTTGCAGGTCCAGGGATAGGACCCAGGCACCTTTTGCGGGGCCCTTCTCTGTCTCGCACTCATAGTCTCTCTTAGGTCTAATGTAAGTTGTTATTTTCCTGGCTCAGTTGCTGGAGGGAACCGTGTGACAGAGGGACATGGTGTGGAGTCCCAGGCTGCTTCTGAGTAGCTGAGAGACCTTGGAGCAGCCATTTAGGATCTCCTGGTTCTACCTCCTGGTTTGTGAGAGCGAGGATGCTGGACGGGATCAGGGAGCGGCCAGTCAGCCCTTCCTGCTCTAGCCTGTGGCAGGGGGCACTGCTTGGTCAGGGTCCTTCTCTCCTGAACACGTGGCCCAGCCCAACCTCACCAATGGCCACCACTGAGCCCTGAGATGTTACTGAGATGACACCTGTCTTCTCTCCCTGAAAAAATCACCTCAAGGCCTGAGAATTAAGCCGTTGAAAGGCACACAACTAAAACTCAACTACCTCACTGGAGGTCATTGGATGCCCAAAGTCAATTGGCTTCTTTTCATTTCCTTTCTACCCCTGGAATTTTATCCAGACCTATTAATGTGGTTAATCAGTATTTCATTTATCCCTGATTCCAAGAGAGAGCGGGGAGCTGATGGGTAGATAGAGAAGGTCTGAAAGATCCCCAGCTGCCTTCCCAACCAGGTCTAAATGAGGATTGCCCTCACAGGCTCCGCACCCTGCCCGAACCCCAGGCCTCGCGAGCACCGGCCCTGTGAGCACCTGTGCTTACGTTCGTACTTCTGCCTGTTCTTACACTTAGAGGCTCGTGTCCTCCCCTCCAACAGCGATTTCCAGACCAAGTTCACCTCTTCCTAATACCAGAGAGCACAGTCCCAGTGGTATTGCTCATTGCCAGGCCCATAAGTCAGAAAAACTGTCAAAAGTAATTGGCAAGCAGACATGGCCAGACATTGAAACACCTCTCCGAGGGTGGGTGTGAAACATAAAGACTTCTAGCTCAGGCCATGGAAAAAACCGTGAGGCAGGATGTGAACTCCCTCCTACTGGAAGGAGTGCAGTGTGAAAAAGTACACAGCTGGATTTAAGTTGCTCACGAGGATCAAAGGCAGGTGCTGGGCCAAAAAGCCCAAGAAGAGTCAATCAATCACACTGTTTATGGTATGTGATTTCTGGAAGGAATTATGAAAAATGAAAGAGCAATTTTCTATTAAAACAGTTGTACCTATCAGCTTCTGCCTAGATGTGCTGAACCCGACTCTCAACTCTATTTTTGGTTTGCAAGATTTTCCATAGAAGAGAAAATCTTTCTGCTCTTTCTTATAGCCTTTCTCATCAAAGCGGAACTTGGGTTACTTCATATCATAACCACAGGCCAGAGAAGATGCCTCTTCTGCGATGTGAGTTCCTTACTGGAAATTCTTGGTAGAGGTGCTCCAGTGGGGTCCCTGGATGGGTCCCCTTCCCTGAAACGTCCCTCTGCCCGTCAGGTGTTTGCCTTCACCTAACTGTCTTGCTTTCCTCACAAAACTATGGGTGTCTGAAGGTACTTCCTCTGTTTGTTTTCCTTGGGGATGGCACCTGGGGGGCGATGGGGTGCTGATGGAAGCTGCAGGCCTGTTTTCTTTGGGCAGCACAATGACACACATCAGTGTGGAGTTGGAACGCCTTTCGGCCAGCAGAAACTCCAGCTCAAGGTCACCACCACTCCCGTGGCCTCACGCTGACGTAGTCACACATTTTGAGGTCTCTCTCTGTCCTGATCGGGCCCTTTGCAGATGGGAACTGTGGCTTCTTCCCATCGGTGTCCGGCACTGGTGCACAGCTCCATGAAGGTGGAGCCCACGGCCCACCGGCTCCTGTCACCAGGCATCAAGTGAGCGTGTGGTCGCCGAGCCTGAGGTGAGCAGGTGTACCTCTGGCTTCTTCTGATCTGTTGTAGGCACGAGGGGGCTTTTTGCCCTTTTCACAATTCACTTTCCCACCTGTAGGAGGACTGAGGGGTGCGATGTATGTGGAGCTGAGAGGGAAACGCGTAGAGTCCCCATTTGGGTGCTAGCTCGGTCGGTGGCAGAGCGCTTGCCTGGCGTGTGTGAGGCGCTGGGTTCCATTGTCAGCAGTGCATGTAAATAAATTAAAGGTCCATTTACAACTAGAAGAAATTTTTAAAAAGATCCTTTTGGAACACCCATGACACTCTGCAGACCTCCTCTCCGTGACAGAGGAGGCATCGGAGGGCCAGTCCCTGTGGCAGGGAGAGTCTTGCTCCTTTACCTCTAAATAAGTCCAAGCTTAAACCCCGAACCTGCAAACACGTTCCTGAGTAGAGAAGGGACTTCACGGCAGGACTGAGCTGGGGTCATCCTGCATTGTGTGTCCACAAGGATCACAGGATGGAAGGCCAGTCAGGGAAGGCGATGCGCCTCGGCGCGGTGGTCAGAGCGCTGCTGTTGCATGGAGGAGGGGCAGAGCCCAGGGGTGCCGGGTCTTCCAGACGTGGAGAGGCAGGAGGTGCTCCCCAGGGCCTCGTGCCGGCGCAGCCACCTGCCTACCTTGGACTTCAGCCCAGTGAGACTGTGTTGGCCTCTGACCTCGAGAATCATTAGGTGAATGTCATGCTGTTCCAGGACATCAGGCTGTAGTAGCACACTAGGTCAACAGCTCCTGAGCTCCTGTTTTGAGCGGGGGGCTGTGCTACGGTTTCAAAAGAAAAGACAGGTGCACGTCTGTAATCCAACTCGGGAGGCTGAGCCAGGAGGATCGCGAGTTCAAAGTCAGCCTCAGCAACTTAGCGAGGCCCTAAGCAACTCAGTGAGACCCTGTCTCTAAATAAAATACAAAATAGGGCTGGGGATATGGCTCAGTGGTGGAGTGCCCCTGGGTTCAATCCCCGGATCAAAAAAAAAAAAAAAAGAAAGAAAAGACAGATGTGGCCCTTAAACAGAATTCTTCAGGAAAGTCAAATGTTAAACAGGCTTATAAATACTAGTTGAACAATTAGAAGTGAGAGAAACGAGGCAGAGAAATTCGGGAGCTATGGGCCTCCCTGGGTGACTGGAGGGGTGTGCAGGCTGAGATCCGAGCGATGGGTGGTAGGTAGCTCTGAGAAGGGCCAGCGAGAGGGTTCCAGGAGAGGCGCCAGAATGGGGAAGACGGTGAGCGCAACAGGGAGGAAGGAAGCCTAGTGGAAGTGGCAGGCTAAGACGTGGGGAGGGAGGAGGCCGTGAGGCCGGGAGGCAGGCGGGTCCAGATGGGATGGTCACATTAAGCTCATGCTAAGATCTTGGAGTCTGTTTTCTACAGTCACGGTAGAAACACTGCTGAGTGACAGGGCTGGATTGTCTTTAGGCAGATGGAGAGCCATTTTGCTGAGGTTTTCGGAGCTTACCTAGAGCCTCTTCTCTGCCCATCTCCCAGGAACAGGAGGGTGCTGCCCTGCTCCACCCCTTCGCAGGTAAGTGGGGCCGGGTGGCAGCTTCCGTTGTGAGCAGACGTGGTGTCTCCGGATCATGTCTGGCTGCCTGCTGCACAGTAGGCCAGCTCCATCCAGAGCTGAGGCAGGGACGGTGGCTTATTACAAAAGCTCAGGAGAGGACCAGAGGGGTCTCTTGCCACCTAGCTCCTCTTGGTACGAAGCCGATTTCGGGATGTGTACATGGGCAGAGAACGGGTGTCCCAGGTGGAGGGATGTCTTCTCAAAACTGGAGGCTGACGATGCACCTCTGATCCTTGCTGCCCAGTCATGAGACGGGTTCAGTTTCAGCAAATCTCGCAAAGGTCATTATTTCCTTGGGTTCTTCCTCTTTATTGAGTGACATCTCACACGGGGCAGGTTGCGGGAAGCTGCCCATGCCCTCTCGCTATTTGCCAGTTGAATGTCAAACTCCCAGCAATGAATAAAAAAATCCCCATTTCTGGGTTTCAGTAACATATTATTGTAGGTTGTCACATTGAATTGCCAGCATGAAGCCCCAGCGTCCTTCCTTCCTGTTGTGTTAAGCAGGGAGGCTGCAGGTTCTAGATGTTGCAGCCCTAGGTTGGTGGGGGCATCAGGAATCTGGACTGCTGAGCTGCTCTATGGAGGAGTCGCCCCAAAGCCTCTGGACCTGCAAGAAACTGTTAGCAAAGAGCCTCTGTGTGTTAAGCTCTTGACATTCTGGAGGTGCTACTGCTTAACCTCGCTTCTCCTGGTTCATTCATTCATTCAATACAGTGGCTTCTTGACCATCAGATTGAAGCTGAGGGACAATTTAAGTGGGACCTTGGACTGCGACCTTCCCTGCTCTGATGTGGGCCCCGGGCAGAGCTGTGGAAGGTATTGGTGTGGCTCATACGTAGGAGGAATCACACGCTGATTCTGCAATGCTGCCATTGGCCAGGATTAGGAGAACTGGACAGGGTTGCACTGTACTGGCCTGGCCTGTGTTTATCAGGTGTTTTTTGAGAATGAAAGCAAAGAAAGAAAGAAAGAAAACATTTCCTATTTCCTGTTTCTAGACTGAAGATTTACATTTCAAGGAAAGTTTATACAAGGTCTTTATATTCTAGGAAGGAGTAGGGAGCTCTTGAGAATCTTGGTTAGTGTCTTGCTTTTTCTTAGCAAGCATTGCTGCTTGTATGTGAATTATCATATGCGTGTATAGAATCATGTTGTTCTAATTTAAACACTTAAAAGAGTTTCGCCCCATTGGTCTACTCTCAATTTCTTGGTGATCTGGAATATAAGTATTTCCCCCCAAACTCTGTCTTACTGAGGAGGGGATTACCAGCACAGTACTCAAAGATTCCGAGTACTTGTGGACTTTTTATTCCCTGGGGCTTATTTTTTTAAACATTTATAAAGAATTAAGTTTATTTTGAATTATCATATCCTTAGGGTTTTTAATTTTTAATTTGTTCCCCAAGTTTATAATTGTAACCTAGATCATCTTTCAAGTTTAGCCAATGTTCCTTCACAAAAGTGAGAAAAGTAATGCTGGAAAAATCAGGTGCCTGGTGAAGGCCACTTCCTTAATCAGACGGAGCCAGCACCACAGCCTGTGTCTCTGACAGGTTCTCCGAGAGCTGTGCTAGACTGTGATCCAGTTAGAGTGTATTCACGGTATAGTTATAATCTAGTTCAGAGAGTCCACTGAAGACATCTCAGGGCTTCTGTGGATTTCCAGTTGAACACGGGCGGAGTCCTGCAGTACAAGACTGATCAACACCAGACGGAAGGATCCCAGGATGGAACTCTGGGAAGATTTTTCATTGCTCACCTTTGTTCAGAGCCCTGGCTGCTCAGGATAAGCGAGGCTGTGCTACAGTACCAAACTTATAAAACCTCAGTGGCTTCCCCAAACCCAGGGGACTCACCACTCCCAGCATGTGTCCGAAGCGGGTCAGCAGATCTGGGTAACCTGGTACCTGGACCAGCAGAAGCTCCACGCTCTTGCTGTGGACCATCTGGAACACCCTCTTCAGCCCTGCGACAGGCAGGCATCACACTGGCAGGTAAGTGCTCTGGAATGCTACACATCACTTCCACTCACGAACCTTCCATGAGCTGAACCTGGACTCATGGCCTTGCCTAACCGCACGCAGCTGGTGAGTCTAATTTTTCTGGATTCCAGGAAAAAGAGGAGAAGTGGATCCAGGTAGGCCTGAAGGTTTCTTTGTGGTGAGGTTTTAAGTTATAGATATAATTTATTTAAATACATGATACTATTCAGATTTCCTGACTCACCTTGCTTTGATTTGGACATTTTGCAGTTTGTTATGATTGTCCATTTTTTTATCCACAATGTCAAACTCATTGGCATGAGGTTCATAATATCTCTAATGAAGTTGATGTTGATAGACTTCGCAGTGTTGTTTCTTTTTCATGCTTGATACTCATAATTTGTGCCTTTCCTCTTGGCCATTCTTGCTAAAGGTTTATACAGTTTATTAGTTATTCAGCAGACTAGCTTTTGACTCTCCTGGTTTTTCTTTATGTTTACTTTATACTTTACCAAGTTCTGCTTTTATCTTCACTATTTTCTCTCTTATACTTGTTTCAGATTTAATAAACTTTTGTTTTTCTTTATTTGTATAGTGCTGGGGATGGAACCCAATGCTTTTGTTTTTCTAACTTTTACAGATGTATCTTAAGATTTTTGATCTTTTATCTTTCTTTTTTTACACTTTTAAAGCTATGTGTCCTGTGGGCTCAATTAGATGTAGTCAGTGAATTGGAGAATCCCTGCCTTAGACTCACTTCCGAGGTTGTATCTTAGCCAGTGATTCTCAACTAGGGGTGATTTTGTCCCCATCCTCCAGCCCCAGGAACACTTGGCAGTGTCTGGAGACATTTTGGATTGTCATAATGGGGGGAAGGGAGCACCTATTTTCTATGAGAAGATGCTGGGAATGCTGTTAAAAATCCTACAATGCACAGGACAACTTACAGAGAGAATTATCTGGCTTGGAATGTCAGTAGAGCTGAGTTTGAGTAACTCCGTGGGCCTAGACCTACTTATTCGCAGCAAATGCACCTCTCCCCATAATGCCACCCAGTGGCTTGCTGCTAGGGTTTGAATGTGAGGTCATGAGATGGTGGAAACTTAATCCAACTATGATATTTAGAGGTGGAGCTTTAATAAAGGGATTAGGGTTAGAAGAGGTCATCAGGGTGGTTCCCCATGACTGAATACTGGTGACTTGGGAAGGAGAGTGGGAGACAACAGGATGCACACGCCTGTCTCCAGTCATGTGCTGTGGTTTGGGTAGGAGGTACCCCGAGAAGCTCCTATGCTGATGCAGGAATCCTTGCAGGCAAAATGATTGGGTTATGAGAGCTGCGACCTAATCAGTCATCCTAGTTTTTTTTTTTTGGTATTGGGGATTGAACTCAGGGACACTCCACCACTGAGTCACATCCCCAGCCCTATTTTGTGTTTTATTTAGAGACAGGGTCTCACTGAGTTGCTTAGGGCCTTGCTAAATTGCTGAGGCTGGCTTTGAACTCGTGATCCTCCTGTCTCAGCCTCCTGAGCTGCTGGGATTACAGGCGTGTGCCACCATGCCCGGCAGTCGTCCTAGTTTGAATGGACCAACTAGGTGGTAACTGCAGGCAGGTGGGGTGTGACTGGAGGAGGTGGGTCACTGGGGGTGTCCTGGAAGGGCTGTTCTTCTCTGCAACCCCTGCCCCCCTGCTTCCAGGCGGCCATGAGCGGACTGCTTCCTTCCACCACACCTGCCCCCATGACGTTCTGCTTCATCTCGAGCCCAGAACCGTGGAGTTGGTTGTCTAGGGACTGAGACCTCTGAAACTGTGAGCCCTAAATAAACTTTCTCTCCTCCTCAGTTGTTCTTGTCAGATATTTTGGTCACAGCAATGCAAAGCCGACTCACACGCCATGTGTTGTCCTGAGCTGCCTTGGGAGTTGGCCAGCAAGAAAGCCGTCCGTCCCCAGAGTCACCCTTGACCTTGGACCAGAACTGTGAGCCAAAACAAATGTCTTTGTCTGTAACTTACCCAGCATGTGCTCTTGTATTAATAGCAAGAGAAAATGGACTTGTTCCCTTGCTTCTTTTAGGTTCCAGAGAAGTTATCCCTGACTGCCCCACGCGTGTGGCTGGGCACAAGCCTGCATGACCTCTGCTTCGTTAGATTTTCCTTCATAACACATCATAATATACATGACACACACACATGTATGTCCTATGTTTGCTTATTTTTGCTTGCTTCCCCTTCCCCTGGTAAAATAGAAGCCCCGGGAGGTAGACTTTGTCTATTTTGATACCATTTTTTCCAAGTAGCTGGAACAGTATTGTGTAGTTGAATGAGTTAGTACTTACTGCATGACTCAATGTTGCATAGGTGTGAGTGTTTCATTCCTAGTGTGCAAACACAGTTGTAAGACAGTGGGGTGTTAGTGTAAATACAAACACAGAAAAGAAGACAATTTCCTGGTGGAAGAAGGGAAAGAGACTCCTGTTTCCTTAGAACATTTATTTTAAAAAATTAAAACTGCAAGCTCTCTCTCTGGCCCTTTGATATGTCTATAAACATCTTTAAAAGCTAAAGAAGCAGCCGGGCGCGGTGGCGAACGCCTGTAATCCAAGCGACTCAGGAGGCTGAGTCAGAAGGATCGCGGGTTCAAAGCCAGCCTCAGCAACTTAGCGAGGCCCTAAGCAACTCAGTGAGACCCTGTCTCTAAATAGAATACAAAATAGGGCTGGGGATGTGGCTCAGTGGCCGAGTGTCCCTGAGTTCAATCCCTGGTTCCAAAAAAAAAAAAAAAAAAAGGCTAAAGAAGCTTCTTACAGCTTTACAACCCAGAAGAGCATGGGGGCATCTCTTTGAAATGTAAGCATCCAGGAAGACGGTGCTCCCATCTCCAGATTCTGTGGCACCCGACTCCTAGTCGCTGACCTATTTTCTATCATAAGCATGTGAAAAATAAATTTTTCTTTGGGATAAAGGAAATCAGCAAACATGGCGGCTGTACAGTTGTCAGGAGAGTTAGAGGAACTGGGTATGATGCAGGGTGCTGTCACGTTCTCTTAGTGGAGACCTAGTTTTCATTAACCTTGAGATCATCTGTGAAATGGATCACATCTGCCTGGTTGTGTAAAAGGATGAGATTTTTTCTTTTTGTCTTCAATTTTTTAGTGGAATACCTGGGATACTTCGCCAACAACAAAACTGCTTTCCTTCTCTTTGACTTTTGTGCAGAGGTTTTCTTGGTTGCTAGGCGAGTTTCTCTTTAAGCACCTTCCCCAGCAGCGGTCTCGGCCCTCCAGGGGGCTCGCGGTGTGGAAGATGCTCCAGGCCCTTTTCTTGTCACAGCTGGTGCCCTTGCCTGTGGTTTCTCTGGCTTCCTCTTGGTAGATGTTCTGGGCCCCTGGGTGCTAGACCCAGAGTCCCATCAGTCTCTTTCTCTCCCATCATCAAGAACACTTTTCCAAATGGACCTAAAGCTGCAACCTCAGCTTCAAGGGGGGAACGAGAACCCCACATGAATGCACCCTCCCTTTGCTCCTAGGGCGGGTGTGTTTCAGGTCGTGTGGGAGTGGGCAGAAAAATCAGTGTGCTTGGTGTGTGAGCTCACCTTCCACACTGGCGTGTGCGGTGTTTTCCCTTACAAACTGCTCCTTGCTGAACGCTTATCTTTCCTTTTTGGATAGAATGCACAATTCTGATAATGCGCAAGCCGTTGTTTGGTTGAAGAGCGAGTGTAAGTGCACAGTGGCTGTGTGATGTTAGAGGAGACTGAGAGCATTACCAGTTGTCTGAGCCAACTCACTCCTGGGGGTGAATGGGCCTCATCTGGGGTCTTTAAGAAGGCGAGCTGCACATATACTTCTTTATTTGTCTTCCAATCCTACCATGTTTTCTCCTCAACCACCTCCTTCATTCCTTTCTACTCAAACCACCTGAGTCTAAATTCCCACTCACCCTGCTTGTATTTAGACTTGAGCCCAAGTCTGGAATTGAGATCTCTCTTTTTTTGCAATAGTTCCTGAAATAAAGTTTGCCTTCACTGATTGAGTTTCTGTCTAGTGTTGGCTTTCTTCAACCTTGGCGAGGCTGACGCTAGTTTTTCTTCTGAAATACTTGATGGGATGTGGGCTTTCATCTCTCCTGCCCTCATATGATACGTTTGGTCTTCAGATGTTGAATTAAGGGATGTTTGCTTCAGATAATTAAAATGTCAGTGCAGACTGTAACAGGGAGGATGCCAAACGTGTGAATGATTCTGAATACATGTTGGAAAGTGAAACCAAAGCAATCCCTGAGGCCCACGATGCAACTTTCCACTTGTGAAATTTAGAGCAAGAGAGAAGAGGCCAATGGTATTTCGAAAACTCCTAGTATTCCAAACCTTCATTTCAGGCATTGTCCCACATGTTATCCTGCTATGTTTTCTCAATACCTTACAAACTATGATTCTCTCTCTCTCTCTCTCTCTCTCTCTCTCTCTCTCTTTTTCAAATGGAGAGAGTTAAGGTTAGAGAAGTCAAAAATTTTCTCAGGGCCTAGATATTTAGATGCAGAGCTGGAACCTAAGACCGTTTGATGTATAAGTCCTGCACTTTCCCCAGGCCATACTTCCAGCTTAGGAGTTGGAAGTCTGCAGGATCAGCTGAACAACAGTGACCTTCATGTTACTTCAAAACAACTGTACTGTGGACACGCTTTGAGGGCAGGGACCATGACTTATCTAGTTTTGCCTTACCAGCACTTAGCACAGGGAATGAAGTTTAGAAGCTCAATAAAGCTCAATAAATCAGATGAATTAATCAGACATGGTCATCCTAAAAAAAAATCTTCCAAAGGAGTCCTCCTCTAAGAGTGTCTTCTTCTCTTAAGACTTCCAGTTTTGAATTCCTTTTCTTCTCCATCACGTTAACATTCATAAAGTTAACTTTCAGTTATCAGATACTGTCATTTTACTTTTATAGTGTCTCTGACACCTGTTCCTTTCCATTTCCATTGTCACCATCCTTATTCTAGCTATCCCCAGGGACTGTCTTCACTTCTTCCATTTACTCCATCCTATCCATCCATCCATCTACCCATCCATCCATCCTCCACCCATCATCCATTCATCCATCCATAATCCATCCACTCATCAGTCACCCATCACCCATCCACCCATCCATCATCCACCCATCATCTATCCATCATCCATCCATCATCCACCCATCATCCATCCACTCATTCATCATCCACCCATCATTCATCCATCCATCCATCCATCATCCACCCATCATCCATCCATCCATCCATCCATTCATTATTTTTAATTTCTTCAACAAAATTTTATGAGCACTTACTCTCAAGACATGACAAATGTATTATCATGATACAGTGATAAGTTCCATAAGAAAAGATTGTTGAGTGCTGTAGGAGCACAAAAAAGGGTCACTCTTGTACAACTGGGGGAGATACAAATAAGGTTTTGTGGAATAAGTACCATCTAAGTTGAGTCTTGAAGAATCAGTTGAGCTAAAGAGGCAAAGAGGGTGGAGAAGGAAAAAATAACATGCCGAGTTGCCCTCCCCTGCTGCATCATTATTTCCAGCCCATTTCTACTGTTCCTTGAGTCCTCCATGTCCCTTGAATGCATTAGACCTCCTGCCCCAGGGCCCTTGCAGTTCTTTCTCCTCTGCTTGTGATGGTCTTCTCAGAGGTGGTGGTAGTGGTCCCCTCAGGTCTGTGCAGCTTACTCCTCATTTCTTCCACCTTATCAGAAAGGGCTTCCCTGACTCTCCCATGTACAGTTGCAACAACTCCCCTCTCTCTCAGGAATCCCCACCTCTTTTTCTGGACTAGCGAATGTTGCTTTCTAGCTGTGTGTGTGTGTGTGTGTGTGTGTGTGTGTGTGTGTGTGGTTTACTTTTCTAAAGAAAATACCAGCTTCATGAGAACAGGGACTTCTGTTGTTGATGACTGCTGTCTTCACTGCCTAGGGGAGTGCTGGCTCATGGAAAGTCTCAGTGCATGGTGGTCAAATGACTGAAAGCCTGGACAACAGCAAATGCAAAGGCAAGGATGCAAGAAATTTAGTGAAGTTCCCAAACTCTAATTTGGGCCTGATTCCTTCTGTGAGCCCGCATGGCACCTCGCCAGGGGTGCGGGCAGGGTAGTGTGGCACCCCCTCCTTAGACTCTTGCTGAGTGTGACTTTGATAAGGGGAAGGAAACATTTTGTTTTGGTCAGTGGTAATGACTGACTTTCCCTCTCCCTTCCAGATGCTGCTCCGAGCCTTCTCCACTACTACAGGATCACTTCTAGTTTCCTCAGAAGGGCCTTTCCCTCTGACTAAGACACCAAATTCTTCTGCAGTGGCATGGTTTCCTACTTACTGTTCACTGTTGCCTTATAGACATTTAGGAGGTGGAGGAGAGGGAAGTTGGAGTTTTTGGTTAATGGCTCCTATTTTTTGGAGTGTGGGAGGTGAGATCATCTATTGAAAGGTGGGGTGGGGATGATGAAACTTGGAACCATCACTGATGGGCTGGGATAGGCATCTGATAAGAGAAAGCAGATGTGTTGAGCAAAATGAAGTGTTCAGGAAATAGATCATATGCTTTTAAGATATTTGTATGTGCTTTGCATAATACCTTGTTAGTACTGTGGTTTTATTAAGAGGTCAATTTCAAATGAATTGAAATAGAGTTTCAACCCCACTGTTTGGAAAGTAACAAGCAAAAAGTAATATGTTGTTTTTCTTGTTGGAGATCCTTATTGTCTTCAAATGACAGGAGCTGTGTCATCTGGGAAACCCATGAGACAGGCTAGTCATTAACACACATCAAATGATCAGACGTCTACCAGGTTATGGGGAAGGGGCTGCCTTGTAGGGACCCTGGGCCTCCCTTAGTCCCAGGGAGGCTGACTGTTCACACTGAGGCTACGACTTGCCAAGGGTTCCTGTGGGAACCGTGTCTATCAGCAGGCACAGCCTGATGGAGGGATCTCCACAATCAGGATCATACATGTCTCCTCCCGTGGCAGGGGAGGGTGTTGGGGACCAAGTGCCCTGGCTCTTGCACTCATCTGATTACCCTGACGTTCAGAGCTCAGGTTTGGTTTTCAGAGCAAACACTGGTACACACCAGAACATCCAATGGTGTGCTGTGATCATGCTTGGGAGAAGCAGAAAAGGAGCAGAAAGGGAGTCGGGTCAGTATTAATCTTTTAAAAAATATTTTTAGTTGTAGATGGACACGATACCTTTATTTTATTTCATTTATTTATTTTTATGTGGTGCTGAGGATTGAACCCAGAATCGAATCTCACATGTGCTAAGCAAGTGCTCTACCACTGAGCCACAGCCCAGCCCCTGAATGTTAATCTCATCCCAAAACATTTTCACTCATGCACTGCGGGTTGTCTGTCCCCACGTAGCTTGTATGGAAGGCTCGGTCCCCAGTGCAGCAGTGTTCAGAGGAGCCTTTGGGAGGTGGCTGGACTGAGGGGCTCTGACCTTCTAAATGGATTAACTCACTGAGGGACTCACCACTTTTTCCCCATGGGTTCTGGGGGGCTTTGTTATAAAAGGGAGTTCCCTGCTTCCTGGCCTTCATGAGGTGAACTCTTCGCTCTACCCAGTGCTCCCCACCATGACATTTTGTGTTGACACAGGCCAAAAGCAATGGGTTCCAGTGACCACAGACTGAAACCTCTGAAACCAGGAGCCCAAATCCACCGTCCTTGCTTTTGTTTTTCTCACAGTGAGGGAAAGCTGACAAACACAGAACGATGCCTGACCAAACATCAGGGGACCTGTCTGGACACAGAAAATGAACTCCGCCCACCTGGCCATCCTCCTTTAGTTTCCCCTTGTGTCCCAAAGGCCTCCCCATCCTGTCTGGTCCATATGGTCATCCTACCGCTCCATGACATCACAGGTCATTTTAAAGAAAACTTGCCTGGGATTCTTTACTGGTTATTTGTGTTGTGTCTTTCATGAAGTCCAAACTTTAGGTGGTGAAGGCAGGGACTTTGTTTACTCAACGAGAGATGTGTAAGTGTATTCTCTGTGTTCTCCTCACTGGCGAGCAAGTGAGTGCTCAATAGAGACTCACTGTCAATGCTACACTTTCAGTCCAGTTGGAAGGGAAGGTTTGATTAGTTGGTTTCCAGAACAGCAGCTCAAGGGCTTCTTAGTCTCTCCCCCAGGTCTGTGCAGCAACTCACTCCGGGGGCAGTGGGCTGGGACAGACAGGGAGGAACTAGCTTCGTCACTCACCCTTGCTGGTGAGGAGAGTGTCTTTGACGACAGGAACTCCATTTCCTGGTTGCGGTCATGCTGGAACCCCTAGGAGATTTCTCTGGGCCAAGACATTGGTTGGAGATCTCAGAGAAGTGTGCTCGACCTTGTCAGTATCAGCGTTTGGGCTGGATAGTTCTTTGCTGTGGGAGGCTGTTGTTTAGATTGCAGGATGTTAAGCAGCATCCTTGATCTGGTCCTGCTAGGTGACAGGAAATGCTTGCCCCTGGGTTTAATATTCCCAGATGTCTTCAGATAGTCATTTGAGAGCACTGACCGCAGGCTTTGTTCTATGCAAAGCAGTTTCCCCTCTGTTCTCACATCTGAGAGTCATGGTAGATCTGTGAGTCAGGGAGGCGCCTGCTCTTTCCTCTACCTTGCACAGTCGCTCAAATGGCAGGAAGAGAATAGGATTCATACGTATATGTGTGCATACATATATATACATGTGTGTATGCCCACATATGCACACACATATGTATAGATGTGTAATGTATGCATATATATGTGTATATATGTGCATACTATATATACATAATATATATGCTACATATACAAATATAAGTGTGTGTGTGTGTGTTTTTTCTTTTTCAGTAGTGGGATTACACCCAGGGCCCTGCACATGCTAGGCAAGTGCTTTATCTGCAAGCTATACCCCAATCCTTTTAAAATTTTATTTTGAGACAGTGGCTTGCTAAGTTGCCTAGGCTGACCTCGAACCTGTGATTTCCTGCCTTCACCTCCTGAGTAGCTGGGATTATAGGAGCATGCCACTGCACTCAACTAGAATTCACCTCTGCTTGCGAATTTGTACTTTCTCTTAAGACTCCTAGGGATAAGTAACCAATAGAGATGACAACTTGACCCTATGTTGCAAGAGACACCAGTTTGAGTGAAAGAACAAAAATCTATTAACTACTTTGCTCTTTTCAGATTTCTCTAATTTTAGTTTGATGAACTTTCATGTAGCTTTTTTTGTTTCCGTTCTGAAGTGCCCAGTTTCATTTTTAACAGTAAATGTTTCCAAACCTTCCAAACCTTTTAAGATGGGGGAAGGTCCTAATGAAAGTTGTTCAGTTCCTCTTGAAGATGCGTCACGGCGATAACAGGGTGTATGCGATCTTCCCAATGGTGTTTTCCAAGAAAATCAAAATACAATATTGCCTTTAAAAACAGAAGTTTGCAGTAATTGTTATTGAGTCTAGATCAGAAAACTGGAAGTACTGAAATGACTTGGAAGGCAACTTTTCTGAGACTATAAATAATTACTTTCTGTATTTTAAAAAGAAGAAAGGAAAAGAATTCTTTTAAATTGGTACCTGAAAGTACTCAAATTTTCTAAGTAGGGCTAATATATACTTACACTTGAGATTTTAATGAAATGAAAACACATTTTTCCTATTAAGATGTGCTTTAGCTTTGAAATCCTATCCAGCTAAGCACAGACGTCAGATTTTAAGTTCATAATTTTGGAGCCACATTGTTGATTATAATGAAAGATAGTTAATGTTAAGTGGGGGTCTACTGCTTGCTACCCCATTCCAGAAGCTTCCCTTCTGCAGGGAGGCACCGAGCTGAAGCATGGGGCAGGACTCGGAGAGTTGGCAAGAGCTCTCTTCCACATGATTGAAAATGCCTTGGCTTTTTCCAGATGTTGGACTTTCTGCAATTATGTAGCCTCTTCAAGCCTCAGTGTTCTCAGTTGTAAAAATCTGTAATAAAACCAACCTTATGTTGTGAAGACTAAATGAAGAAAGTTATGTGAAACCATATTAAGTTAATATTAATAATAATTGAGTAATCAAATAATAAATTATAAAACATATTAACATGATTAATTATTAATCAACACCTAGTATTAGTATCAGGTGATCTGAGAGCATTGTTAATAGTATTATTAATATCGCTAGTGAATTTTCCACTCTGCCCACTCTATCTCCTTGACCTTACGTCTGCCTACCTTGTTCTGCTCCATTAGTGTCCTAATGGCTGTGGGATTGAGCCATTTAGGGAGGAAGGAAAGTGAGGAAGAAGAGAATGAGCTTCCCATTGCTTAAAAAATGAAAAATCAATGCCATTTAGAGATGAATTTGTCCTTACATCTAAAGTGTTGATACTTTTTATCATAATTCTTCCAATAGTTAGTATATTTTTTTTGCTGGTCTGATATGAAGACTGGAAATCTATGCATAGTATTTATGAACATCCAACCAATTGTCTAGGAACTACGTATTGGATTAATCTGCTTCCTTTCCAGTGCTTTTTCAGCTTTTCTTTATAAAGTTTGCGTGGGTATGTTCAAGCCATCTATTCTATTTCAGTGATGTTTACTGCTATTCTTAATTGTTATAGTATTTATAATTTATACTGATGGTAGGTCTAGATTCCTTTTATATTTATTATTTTTCAAAGAAAACTTTTCCCAATACTAAACTTGCCTATTTATTCCTTTGATGGACATTATAATAGTTACTTTCAATTGTACTCTTTTCCCCAAATCCTGTTGGCTCTTTGGGATTTTGTCGAAACCCATAATTAGTATCAAAATTAGACTTTTTATGAATTTGATCTTCAAGAATAAGATGCCTCTTCCTATTCTTTGCAATTACTTGTGTGTGGGAGTTATAGTTTTATAATTTCTTTACATCAATTTTTCATTCAAGGTAATTCTTCGGTACTTTGAATATTTTATTGCCTTGATGGATAGAATCCTCTATTCCAATCTAGTTTCTTTCTCTTAAATTGTATATTTTAATTTCACACATAATGATTAATGATGTCCCTTGGGGAATAAAAAGCATTGTTACACATAAGAGGTTTTATGGTTTAGATATGTGTCCTCCAAAAGCTCATGGGTAAGATAATGCTAGAAGGTTTAGAGGTGAAACCTTGTGTTAACCTAATCAGTGAATTAATCCAATCAGTGAATTGATTCTATGATAGGGATTAACTGAGTGGTAACCGATTGCCAGGAAGAGCACCGTTGGGCCTGGGGAGGGGATCGGTGCCAGTCTGGTCTAACCTACAGTCTTCCTGTGCCTGGTGTGGATTCAGTCGATTCCTTTTTTCTGTTCCCTGCTGTGACTGTTTCCAACATCTGTTTTCTTATGTTCTCTCCTTTCAGCTTGTGAATGTCGCTCTTTCCAACAAGCTCTGCTCCACGCGCTGTCTGTGCCACATACCGCCTGGACAGGCCCGTTCTGCAGCAGGCCTCTCTGAGTTCATCCCTTCTCTTAACAAGGGCCAAGTGCTCATCCCAGCGCACAGGGCCGTTTAAAGCTTTGGAAGTCCTATCATTTCAGACTTGGTAAAATATTTTTACAACCCATGTAGCATTTTTATTTTATTGTTTTGTTTTGGCTGTAAAAATTTTTAACTTTATAAAAAAATTGACAAATAAAATCGGATATGTTTATTGTACGTAACATGATGAAATACATGGACTTTGGGGAATGGCTTAATGAAGCCAATTAGCACATGCATTACCTTATACAACTATCATTCTTTTTGTGGCTAGAAAGGATTAAAATGTACTATCCTAGCATTTTTTAAAGAATATCATACATAGTATAATCACCACATTATTCAATAGATCTTCTGAATTTATTCCTCCTATCTAACTGGAATTTTGTATTCTATAAAATTTTTTGAAAGGATGTGTTCACTTTCCAAATAATTTAGCTGCAAGTAACCACTGGCTATGATTTCTGTCAATATTGGGAAGTGATAAAATAAAACCTATAAATTGTTTTCAAGTCTAAGAAATTTTAGGTCAATAATTGAAAAATTAATGAACTACTTTATTAACAAGAAAATACTTTGTAAACTTTAATGTCACATTTGTTCATTTTTAATTCTCAGCATTTATGTTTTGGAGCCAATAAATACTTTTTAGCTCTCACGTATTTCGTGAGCCCCTGCAAAATTTGGGTTTTGCCCTGAGTCTGTGCTGCTTGTAATGCATGAAACAAATCTGGCTGTGTTGTCGACTCAAGTTCTCTGTGTGTGGGTGTGTTCCTTCCTATAACTTGCAAGGTTATACCAACAGGAGAGAGATTTTGCAAAAAAAAATTTTTCAGTGCTGGGGATTAAACCAAGGGGAATTTTGACACTGAGCAACATCCTCAGCCCTTTTAATTTTTTTACTTTGAAACAGGTTCTTGCTGAGTGCTGAGGCCAGCCTCAAACTTATAATCCTCCTGCCTCAACCTCTGGAGTAGCTGGATTACAGGTGCATACTACTGCACCCAGCCTGGAATTTCTTCTGAGGGAAAGAATCATTTCCTAAAACAGCCAAAATTAACTTTCTCTTTATAAGAGATTGCCTCAGGTATTTGTTACAGTAATAGAAAGCTAGGTATTATAGATAGCAGGTATTCTCGTGGTTCAGTAGTCTGAACAATGAATAAAATTAAGAGCTGGAGAAAGGGGAAAATGGTGTAAAATAAAAATAAAAAAGCAGTGAAGCTGGTAAATTTTTGTGTTGTTACCATGGTTATGAAACAATGAAATGTGAACAAGATTTCCTAGAAGACAAATGCAGAATGTAAGAAGAAATACAATAAATATTTAAAAGGAACACCTTCCTTTTAGAGAGAGGAAAAACCCAGAGAAATCCAAAGCATTGAGAGATTTTCTTTTGTAAGGTGGATCTTGTGTTTCCTTGGAAAGCAGAGCTAGGAAGCCGCACTAATATATGAGAGTTAATAACAGAATCCACCGTGTTGCTGTTTAGGATGTGGTGGAGGAAAGCCAAGATTCCAGAAGAACTCTGGAGCAAGTGGTCAGGTGTGCACATAGTATACAACAAGACTGGGTTGCCTCGTTAAACCAAAGATCTTGATGTTTTACTTTATGTTTCTAATGAGGTCTTTCTTGTTTCTGAATTTCTATTAAAATGCTAGGTATCTGAAATGTCTATCTAGGGGGAACGAAAAGATGTGGGCAGGTTGATCCACGGCTACTAAGTTATAATTAGATAGGAGAAAAGAAGTTCTGGGCTGCTGTTGCACGTTAGGGTCACTATAGATAACAATTACGTACTGTATAGTTCAAAAGCTAGAAGAAAGGATTTTGAATGTTTTCAAAATAAAGAAATGAGAAATGTGTGAGGGTATGGCTGTGTAACCTGATTTAAACATCACACAATGTACATATGATTGAAACGTCATGCCCATTAATACATATGATTTTTACGTATAGGTTAAATATTTTTAAATGTTGAAAAATAAAATAACTGCATAAAATCACACAAACTGGAAGGGAAATTATAAAGCATAAGAAAAAAAGTGAATCATGGGCACTGAATTGGTATCTTTAATATATAAAGATCTCTTCTGTTGACAGGGGTAGGAGGACCAATTTCCTTCCTGGCCACCAAAATAGGATTTTGAACTGTTTAGAGGGAAAAAGAAAGACAACTTCACTCTACATTCTGTCTTGCTCTAACCGTGGGATTTTAAAAATATACTTTAACACAGCAATTTTACTTCTAGGACTTATTCTAAGAAAATCATCATGGATATTCATAAGCACATGCTTATCAGAGAATTAAAATGCATTAAAAACAGCTTGTAAGTCAGAATTGGATAGATGGAATTACACTATTTTAATGTTCTTGCTCTGCTAGACCATGGTACGAGTAGCAAGTACTAGATTTTGGTAACCCAGGATTCCTGTTGAGATTTTCAGGGTAACTACCAAGAACAAGTGAAATGGTAAAAAGCTATTGGAAGGGTGTCCATTACTAATGTGTTGCTTCTCTGCTCTCAATTCCTATTTCCTTGACCAGCTGCAGGTACTGAATGATTCTTTCCATCAGGCACAGTGCCAAGCTTCACCTGTAGAGGGCACTGCAGTGCCTCTCCTGGCTCTGGTGTGCCCCACCTGACTGACTCCGGCTCCTGCAGCTCTTCCTCCTGGCCACCAGCCCTGCCAGCCCAGAGCCTGCTTTACCGTGTGCACTTCCACTTCCAGTGAGTTCCTGGGTTGTGAGCCACTCCTTCAGCAGCTTCCTTTGCAGAGGGTGGTTTCCCATTTGATCAGTGGGTCCTGAGTGGATGTCTCCAAAGACATGTTTACATAACAAAATATAGGATGTAAAAATAAGACATACAATATCAGGATTCAGAAAAATTGAAAATGAAATGATGGAAAAGACGTACCATGTACACCATCATAAGCAACCTCATGCAGGTATATTAGGAAAAGTGGACTTTTAGGTTAAAAGACATTACTAGAGATAAAAAGGTACATGTCCATGACAGTTTCAGTTTACCATGAATAAATACATTTGTATGCAACTGATAACAGAAATATTAAGCTATAAAACACAACTAACAAAACTTTCTCAGTCTTCTTTGGAGAACATCTCTCAGTTCTCCTAATGACTGCTCCAACAAGCAGACAAAAGGAAAAAAAAAAAAAAGATTAATGCAAGTTTTGAAAAAGCACGTATAGAAGAATTGACTGACCTAAAAGATGCTTTAAAAAACCCATTTTATGTGTGGGTCCATTGGTCTTAAAGCTGATACAACCTGAAATAGAAGTGAGGTGGCCAAACAATGCCTGTTCCAAGAAGCAATGGATAATTAATGTTTTCAGGCCCAGGATGTTTCCAGAGAATCACCTGGAGCATTCTTGGAGTTAGAGGGCTGCAGGGGCTGGGATGTAACTCTTGCCTGAAAAGTGAGAGCAGAGGGAGGGAGGGAGCTCTGCTGGGGTCTGTCACAACCTGGCATATGACATGACAAAGGATGCTTGGATTTCCCATGAGCACATGAAGGCCACAGAAGGAAACCAAGCTGGGACTCCAGTGAGAAGACGAAGCCCAACAGAGGGCGGACCACAAGAAACCAGTGACTAAAGGGGAAATTTGAGTGACCCTCTGGAGGAGGCAAAGACTACGTGAAAGGAACTGTAGGCAAGAGATCGCCAGAGATGGAGGTCATCTCTGAACAAGCCACAAAACCACGCCAGGAAAGAAAGAACTGACATTTAGAACATCCTCGCAGAGAAGGTGCCCACGCCAGAGCTCTCCTGTCCTGGGAAGGAACCCGAGCTTCCTCAACTTCCCTTCCCTCCAGACCCGGACAGGTCCCCACACGTCAGTCAGCTGGGAGTGAAAGGGAAGGTGGGAAAGAGCTGGCGGGAATCTTGTCACCCAGCTTCTCTCATTTCAGCCTTCAGAGCCTGCAGGAGGCTGGAGCTCAGAGAAGGGACAAATTTTCAGTTTGATGAGAATAGAGTCTTAGATACCATACTCGGCTTGATTTTTAAATACCTGGAAAAAGAGATGACTAAATTTCATTGAGTCTAAGATGCTATTTTTTAAAAAAGATAAAGCATTATTTTCATGTATCACTAAGAAAGGAAAAAAAATCCCCTTCCAATCATGATTATAAGATGCCACTGAGATTTAGATTTCAGAGAGGAAATGTTAAAATTGAAAAATAGAGAAGATGAACATATTCTCTTTTCTGAGAGTGGTTGGAAAAGTGATGAGATCTGCCTGAGGTGTCATCCAGGGGAGGGGAGACGAATTAATACAGGAATTTTAGAGGGCCACAGCGGTGTGATTAAAAAGTAGAATTGTACCCTACAGTGTGCACCTGGTTCAATAAACTGGTTAAATAATGTAATTTCCCAGTCTCACTTCAAATAGGTGAGCACAACCTAACCTGCTCCTCCCTCGTGCTTGAACAGAACAAGGGTCCAGGTGGTACAGAAAGCATTCGAAGGGCTGCTTCTCCAGCCTACACCTGTGCAGTCCCTCTCGGAAACACACTACCCGAATACTACTTTAGGTGCCAGATTTTCTTGGTTGGAACTGAATTAAAAACAGGGATCCACAGAAACATTGAAACACTTGGAATGTTCTCGTACTTTCTGAGGACTAATAAAAATGAGGTCTAACATTATTATAAGTATAACGTTATGACTATTCTTGAAAATTGTAGCTGTCACATTCCGGGCAGCACATTTGATGACGTGGAAGTTAGCAGTGTAACTGAAATCTGTCTCACCTCCTGGCCCCTGGCAGTCTAGACACAGGAAGGAATCTTGCCCATTCCATTGCCGAGGACGTGTGTGAATGCCTGGGGAGTTGCCTCACAGCCCTGGGCTCTGGATCTCAGATTTGGAACTGGGCCCCTGTGCTGGTTTTAAAATATGTCCAAAATGTCTGTGATGCTCCTCTCCAAGAGGTGCCACTTGGCTCCTCTCCCCTTGAGTGTGGGTGGCCTAGGTGAGTCACTTCTAATGAGAACAGCCTGGTGGTATGGGAACGGTGACTTCTGACCAGGGTTCCAGGCATGTGGCTACCTCCTTGCCCTCTCTCCTGCCTCGCTCACCCTGGAGGAAGCTGGGGTGGGTGTTGTGCAGCCCTCAGGGGAGAGAGCAGCTGCATCGTCCGCCATCCTGACCAACAGGAGTGGAGGTCTGCTGCTTTGGCAATTTATGGAGGGCAAGGAACACGTGAGAAGGAAGGCCCAGGATTGTGTTCATGCTTCGGCCAGCAGTGCTGCCTTAAGGAGACTGAATACCCTGGGGTACTTGTCCCTCGTGAGCAGCTGTGTCTCTGGCTCTGGATCCCCCCTTCTAATCCACTCTCTGTAGCCAGTGACACCTCCCTGTGTCATTGTCTGATCACGCCACCCTCCAGGAAGCCATGCACCATGCCCCCCTTTTCCACTGCTGTCAGGATACAATCCAGACTCTTACTAGGTGCTGGGCTTTGGATGTGGCTTGAGTGTCTCTCCCTCAGGTTCATGTGCTGGGATCTTGGCTTCCAGTGTGGCAGCGTTCAGGTGGTGGATCCTCCAAGAGGTGGGCCTCATGAAAAGATTAGGGGCAAGTGGGTGGTTATAAAGTGAGGCCACCCTCTTCTGCATGTGGTTGTTCCCCTTTCTGCTTCTCTGCCATGCAGCAACGAGCCAGGGGAATCCTTACCAGATGCCGTTGTATTTGAACTTTCTGGCCACCACAATTGTGAGCTACATAAACCTCTTTTTCTTTATAAAGTTCCTAACCTCAGATATCTTATTATAGAAATGCAGAGCAAAGATACCTTGTTTATAAGAACCCTTGGCATTATAAGACACTCTTGGCATTATAAGATTGTGGTCACATTTCTCTCCAAAGGGTATTCATTTTGAATTTCATGCAATAAAGGTTTTATTTTTCATGAGTTCTATAGAATCAAAGATATTATAACCTTTATCTGGAGACCTTTTGTTTTAGAAATGGTAATGTATTTTATGCCATTTACATACACAATTAGTGGACTAAGTGACCAAAGCTTCTGGGGAAGAAATGGCATCTATAGAGCAGGACCAATTAAAACTCTGTGGATTGTGAAACTGGAGAGAGGAGTAAAAAGATAGTGGTAGAGCATTATATCTTCCTTCTGAAAATGTTTCCATAATAAACTCTTAACAAAGGGAAGTAATAATATATCTACTACAATGCTATTGAAAAGAGGCCGCTCTCTGCTCCGGCCCTGGAGCACTGACTGCCACACAGGGTGGAGGGTGGTCAGAGGAGCCGTGTGGACAACGAGCACCTTCAGGTAAGAGTTCACACATGCAGATGGAAATCGTGTGGAAGGCTCTGATGTTGGTGATGACTGTCCCCGAGGAAGGGCTTATGAGGGGAGTTTGTGGGACACTTTCTACATTAGTCATTGATGAATTTTTAAAAATCTGTAAAAACAGATTTTATCCTATAACTTAACAAAAGTCTCATTTCATAAAGATCAAGGATTATATAAACCAGGAAGTTGAAGTTGATATCTGTCTGTCTGTCTTCACACAGACTCTCCTCTAAATCCTCCTGAAATGATAGTGTCAGGGTTCAGTCACATCTTGAAGCCATTTTCCAAAGGATTCTTTGCTACTCTACTTAATTTGCTCCCAGAGCTCAGGTACAACTGGGGAAAAGAAGAGTTGATAATTCTCCTTGTTGGAGAATGATGATGTGACTTTGAATTTCTTTTCGTAGCATGTTCATTTTTATCCCGCCAACCTCGCCTTGGTCTTGGAAGCAGCATGGTAAGAAGGAGGGGGGCGGGATCGGAGGAGCTGGCCTCACACCTGCTCCTGGCTGGGCCGCAGACCACCCTGGCGGTCACTCCTGGCCCTCTCTGAGCCCATCCTCCGTGTAAGGCGTGAGTGAGAGTGACCGACAGGACAGGAGAAGTCCCAGAGCGGCCGAGGGGTGAGCAACCCCGGGCACACACGGAGCTTCCCTGCCTTTCCCTGCCCCTCTCTCTCCTTGTCATGCTGCTTTTCTTAAGGAGACACAAGAGCCTCGACTAGCAGTGTCCTCTTCTGCAAAACAGAAATAACCCCTGCCTCTCTGTCCTTCAGACGGCGGCCTCTGGAGGGTTAGGGTTTGAAAGAACAGGGCTGTGCAACCCAGTGCCCTCCACAGGTGAGCAGTAAGATCACTCGCCGGAGAGAACAGCGACTTTGTGGCATTTGCTGGTAAATGGGTGGAACTGAAAACCATCCTGCCAAGTGAGGTAGCCAGTCCCCAAACCAAGGGCCGAATGTTTTCTCTGATATGCAGAATCTAGTCCAAAATAAGGAGGGGGTGTTAAAAAAACAAGAATAGAAGAAAAATCAGGGGAATCAACAGAGGGCACAGAGGATCTCACACTGCCGCACCCACAAGACACTGATTAAAAAAACTGAGTAAGCAGCAGAAAGATCTGGAGAGGAGAGCGAAGGGAATGGGGAAGGGACGAAGCAGGGAAAGGGGGAGAGAGTGAACAGGGCTCTTGCTGTCTTCCAAGAGTGGCAGCCGGGGAGCCAGGCGGCCACTGAGCCCTGCATCCTTCCCGCTCCCAGCTCAGGTCGTGGTGTGAGGTGCTGTGGCTCACACATGTCTCCCGCTCCTAGAATCCAGGCTTCTGGACTGTTACAGGCCACTGGAAAAGTCAATTTCTCTTCCTTAAAGGACCCTAATTTCCAAAGCATTTGTTCATGAATCCCACATGCCAACACAAGCAACAGTGAAAAGCAAATTAATTGTTCAAGTCGTTTCCTCACCTGGAATCCTGCTATTGCACGGTGGATGGGACGATGTGGGTGCGGGTGGGGACAGGCCAGACCCTACGCAGGAAGACGTGGTCCCTGCCCCGTGGGGCGAGTGGCTGGTCAGCAGGGACTCCAAGCAAGCAAGTAAATGGGCAAGATGATTTTAGGTGGTGGTGAACATTTTTAAAATTAAACAGAGCACCGTGACGTGAGGGGTGACGTGGTGGGGTGGCCGAGGAGGGGCGACCCGGAGTAAGTGATCGGAGGCCCTGAGGCATGGAGGGCGGGGACCTTGCGCCTCACTGCACTCCCAGCGCCGGGGCTGGACGGTGCCAGGGGAGCAGGTGTGCAGCAGTGTCTGGTAGAACGAGCATTCCGGCCAGGCTGGGCAGGCGCGGAGAGAGCCGGACGGAACCATTCCTGCCGTGGCGTGGCCAGGACACCGCAGCGCTCCCGCTGTGCCAGGCGCCGCAGGCAATGACTCACGCTCGCCTGACAGGCGAGTCTTCAAACAACTCAGAACGAACTATGTTATGACACCACTTAAAAAAAAGATAAAGGCTATATTGACATTTGTGGTAAAATGAATGGAACTTCATATTTAAGAAATCTGATGTTCTGATCATTCTTTTCACTCTCCCTTCCTTAAACGTTGTCAAAGCACACCTAGTTATATATTAAGTACTCAAAATGCTCGGAAGCCTGGTGTTCTTTCTGAAAGAAAGGTGCTCACCTAATTTTCTACCAAAGTGTATTTGTTAAAGTTCTGCGTGTGCTAGTTATAATTGAATCATAGAAAGTCTGAGTTGAAAGTGAACTTGGAATTCACGGAGTCCAGCAGTACTGTTTTATAAAGAGAAGGGCATCAGCAATTAAATGAGATTCTCTTAATGACTGTGAGAGTTGCGGCGAGCATTTGAAGTGAGCGGTAGGAACTCGTGTGCTGAGCACGCCGATCCTATCTTTATCAGGGTGTTTGCTCTTCTTAGAACTACCGCAACGTGTGGGATCCGCACTTCACTTATCAAGCCCCTGAAGCTCAGAGGCCTACCAACCTGCTCAAGTGGCACTGGCAGTAAAGGTGGGCCTGGGATTCAATTCTGATACGCTCCACGAGGAGGACTGTAATTTGGACAGGGAGACAGTGGCTGTGGCCCACTGCAGAGATGAAATCTGACAGACTCCTGGGGAAATCCCTAACCTGAGGAAATCCCTCTGTGGCAGCGAAGTGCCCCAGGGACCTTTGAGAGTCGACTAAGGGCTGATAAAGTGCAACACCGGAGGCAGATACTATCTTTGGTTTCTTCTCTGAATGACTGAGAATTTCTGCCTGATATTCTTCTCTTCCCCATAGGAAGTTACTGGTTGGAGGATCCCCCAGTGTGTGTGGGCTAATGAGAAAGCATTCTGGGGCTGCTCGGTCTTGACCAGGGGTTTTAAAGACCAACTTGAGCTTTTATCTGTGTGTGTGCATGTGTGTGTGTGTGTGTGTGTGTGTCTCCATCTCTCTATTTGTCTATCCATCAGTCTTCTACCTACCTACCTATCTACTTACCTATCTACGTACCTTCTGTCTATCTATCTTGGAGGAGGTGGGGAATTTAATGAGCAGCCACCAAATAATCAATATAGCCCAGGGACTTATTAAGCTCACAAAAATACCAAAATTACCAATAAAACATCTTCCAGAGATCAGGATAAAACTGCCTAAAATCAATTGTTTGGACACTTGAGGATGTGTTTAAACACCACTTACTCCTCGCAGTTGAGTCCCTCAACCTCCCCCTGACACTCCTACCTTACACCCCCTTCCAACCTCACAATTTGGAGCATACTAGAACCCTAACTTATTTAGTCACCACAGTGTGAGAAACAGATGAACTCTGTACTTATGATTATAAATTAAGATTGTGTCTGAAAAATCACTGTTATGCATCATCTCAGGGAAAGCCTTAATTCCAGGCTCCTGAATCAGTTAATTCAAAAGCAACATAAAAATGTTAGCCAGGTGCCACACCCACCACTGTTCCCCTCAGTGCTTGACACGGTTCCACTGGGAATAATGAAGATTCTTGCATGGTCTAATCTCCTGGGAAATGTGGACGTGGCATGCTCTTTCTTGTTTTTGTGTTATTTCTTATTGTTATTGGTGTAATATTTGGATGTTTGCATTTAAAGATTTCAGTAAAAAATCAGACATTAAGTTATATGGAACATAAAAATAACACTGCTCAAGCCTTAATTGATTTCATATGTAATATTACCTTAACAGAAAGATCAACATGAGTTGGGACAGATCAACAGAGTTATTGTTTGTCCTTAGAATTATGACACTACTCTCAGCCTAACACAGCCAGACTGCCTGACTGCTTTAGCCCAAACCAGGATGTGCCCCCCTCTTAGTGAAACTGTTTTCACAGTTCAGGGACCTCAGTGGATTGCATATAAGATTGATGGGAAGCTATAACATTCCCCTAGAGAATAATCTATAAAGCCCTTAGATGTAGGTCTCCCTTTCCTTTAGATAGAAGTTATAAAAGAAAATAAAAAGTGCTTTTCTTAGAGATTATCTAACTAATTAACAAAAAGAAGTTCCACTTTATATACAATAGATAGGTCAAAGGGCGCTGTGCTGTCTTTGAGAGAGATGCCAACTGTGCTTAACTGATATGGCTGTTTGTTATTCTTGACTCAACTTTAAACCATGATGTGCTAAAACCTATATAATTTATGAGAATGACTTCAGCTCTTATCGTTCCTAGTCAGAGGAAAACCAGAACCAATTAAAGGTTTTGTGATGTTTTTCTTAGAGGAATAGGAGAACTTATCTTATTTTGATTACACTTATGCCCATTAGATTCTCTCAGAGTTTGCAACATTTTCCCTTTCATGTAAGCTCAAAAGATTGTACCAAGGTGAACGAAAATAGTTTGTGTGTGAAATAGTACAGTAGGAACTTAGATGTGAAACTTACTTAGAGCTTAGCCATGAAACAGTAAAGTTACAACTAAGCCTCAGATCTTCAAGTCCGTGTTGCTTTATTCTCGTCGCCGACGCCTTCCCCCTCAAGCTGTGCCACACCCCTGCTAGGGCTGGACCTTGGCAGCAGGGATATGGGGGAAAAGTTCACTCCTACATTGCTGGTGGGACTGCAAATTGGTGCAGCCACTCTGGAAAGCAGTATGGAGATTCCTCAGAAAATTGGAATAGAACCACCATTGGACCCAGTTATCCCATTCCTAGGTTTATAACAAAAGGACTTAAAATCAGCATACTACAGTGACACAGCAACTCAATTCACAATAGCTAAGCTAGGGAACCAACCTAGATGCCCTTCAATGGATGAATGGATAAAGAAAATGTGCTACACACAATGGAATATTACTTAACCATAAAGAAGAATGAAATTATGGTATTTGCCAGTAAAATAGATGGAGCTGGAGAATATCATGCTAAGTGAAAAAAGTCATTCCCAAAGAACCAGAGGTTGAATGTTTTCTCTGCTATGTGGATGCTGATTCACAATAAGGGGGTGGTTAGGGAACAATGGAGGTATTTTGGATTAGAGAGGGAAGGGGGCAGGAAGGTAGTAGAATGAATTGGACATTGTTACCCTGTGTGCATATATGACTGTCCAACCAGAAGAATGAGAAGTTATATTCCATTTATGCCTGATGTATCAAAATGCATTCTACTGTCATGTGTAACTAATTAGAACAAATAAAAAGGAGGACACGTCCTTTTATTTGTCTCCGGTGCTCCCATCTGAATTTAAAAAAGCAAAGAACAGCTGCTGTGGAGCTTTTGATAAAACACATGTAATTAATTTATGAATTAACTGCACTATAGCAGCAGAAAAATATTGCAAGGAAATAAGCAGAAAAAACCACCGGTTTCTTGAAATCACGTAGGATCCAAGCTCATTATTGAGCCAGGCCTTTGGCATTTTCTTGTCAAATGTGCATGACCTCGTGTTCCCCAGATGTGTCCCAGTGACCTTCCTGACCCTCAATCCAGGGTAATCCTTCCGTTTAAGGCTAAACGGAATTGGGAATGCACTATATTCTGTGAGCTGACGTCCCCCTTCCCAGCTCTCTCCCAGGGCCCCAAGGACTTAATCCACAGTCAACCCTTGCTTCTTTGCAGCCCTTGCTGGGGTGCCATCTCTCTGGGCTCATCTCAGGACTCCCCTGGAAATACCAGCGTGAGATGGAGATTCGTTGGCAGGAGGATGAAGGCAGGAGGACTGGGCAGAGGGAAGAGCTGAAATGAGACAGTCACAACAGAGGCACGTAAGATCCGATGTATTTCCTGGACAACTCCAGATGGCCCTTTGGAACCCTCCCCTGAGGCAAGGGGACGGGGCCTTACTCCTCCTCTGCGACCCGCAGGGTGCAGGTTGGCCCTGGGGATGACTTTGGACAAGGCTTATACATGCTGAAGGAAGCTTCCAGTGAGTAACTCAGGGGAGGGTTGGCAGCTGCTGCCAATACTCCCCAAAGCTGGGGAAAGAGAAGGCATGCTCGCCAATCCTGAATGCAGGGATCTGGGCGCGGACCTCAGGGTCCACTCTGACCCTGTAAGATTTCCATTTAAGAAATGACATCACAGGCCAGTCGTTTGCAGAAGTATTCTGGACTTCACGTATATAAGTGGAATGCATTAGCAACCAGGGTCCGTCATGCATGGTTTTGGCTCGGAAGCACTGGTTGTTGGATCGTACCAGATTCCTGTACCAACTGTCTTCTGAACGTGCTCGCTCATCTGTCCAGCGTGGTCTGTAGAAAGAAACTCTGAGACGAGTGAAAAGCCTGTGTCCTTGTCGGAACTCTGCCACTTCCTGGAGGACACGTCCTTTTATTTGTCTCCGGTGCTCCCATCTGAATGACTTGCATAGGGCTGTCCTGCACGGGAGCAGAAAAGATCTTGAGCAGCTGGGAAGAGCCTGGAAAGCATTTGGTGTGGAGTCCTTGATTGGCTGGAGAGTCTCAGTGTGATGAGCCCCTGGAATTCGGGGGGCATCAAGGGAAGAGGTGCATGGGTGGAGAGGAAGGGAGCAGATATTGCAAAGGGAAGAGACAGGAAGGGAGCTGGGATTGTCCTGGGGTGTGGAAGACCATCTCTTCCCGCTTCCCCATCGCAATCGGGCGGCTCAGTTGAAGCAAATTCAAAATGAAACCAAACAGATCACAGGAGTGACAGACCAGTGAGCTGGGTTACAGGTGCTCAGAGCGTTGTTCTTCATCTAGGAGCACGTCCTCACCCACAACCTTCCACCAGGAGGAAAGGAAAATCACTGTGTTTGTTTAGATCTGGGTTCTCAGCCACGCTACGGGATCCTACGCTATGGGATCCTGCGCCTCCTTCACCATTTTGACTCAACTTTTTCATCTGAAAGCAGGTGGGTAGTGAGTGCTCATTTCTGAGTCTCTCTTTATTGCTCTTTTTGTTGTGGTCGTGGTTGCTTTGGTCTCAGTCTTAATCTTTCCCCGTGACAGTCCTGCCTCGGTCCCTGTCCTGAAAGTAAGTGATCATCCTTGAGGTCAGGGTAGAGTGAGCGTGGACTTCCCCAGACCCGACCCACAGCACTGGAAATGCTTCCAACATATGAATGCTCAGCTTCTTCAACTCTCATGGGACAGCTTGGTTTTGATTTTAAATTGAAGAAAATGTCCTCCTGTCAACTCCTGGAAAGCGGAGCTGGATGACCTCCTCCTGGTGGGGGCATCTCTCGGTTGGCTGGACACATGGAGGCTGTTTCCCCTTCTGCCCCAGAGGTCTGCTCGTTTCTGCTTCCAGCAACTCCCGTGTCCACCCCGAGGTCCATCCTCCGTCTGTTCCCCTCCTTGTTGGTGAAGAAGCCGCCGTGGACTGTGCTGTTCTACCTTCTGGCCTGCGTCACCTGCCTGGGCAGAGGGTCCCACTCCACCTCCAGCCCCGAGGCCTTGCTCCCAGGACCTGCACTTTCCTGGTCTGGCCTCCATCTCTGAGAGATGGTGACTGGCCAGCTTGATTTCAGCAAAGCAGTGGGCAGACGGAGTCCGGCCTGCTGTGCTTTCCATTATTTTAGAATCTATGGATGGCACCCTCGCCAGCAGCGTGTGGTTCTACCCACGGGTCGCCATACCCAGAACACCCCACTGTGCTTGAGCCAGGGCTGAGCTGGCCTCTTATCAGCGAGTTTTGTTTTTTTTCTGTGCAGTCAGCTAACTGTCCCCTCTCTGCCCTCCTCGTGTCTTAAGGGAAACAAGGAATGATCTGTCAGTAGGTGGAGTGAGGCATTTTTCTCCCCGAAGCCTGCCCTGCTCCCCGAGGGTGGGTCACCAGTGGGACACACACTCCCTTCTGGCTCTTCCTGTGTCTTTATTTCCTACGAACACCACAGGACAAAACGCCTCTTACGTGTCATTGTGTCTCCAGAATCTGGGGCACTGACATTTTAATGCGTGTTCATTTGGGAATTAACCGGAGTTGAGAACGTGTGTGTTGTTTTCCAGTTTCCTAGGAGGAGAGGGAAGTAGCCATATCCGCTTTTCCCGGCACCACCTGCCTGGTGGCCCGCTGAGTGGCAGGACTGAGGGGAAGCCGGCTGCTGGGCTCTGGCCTGGGACTGGCTTCTCCATTACCTCTCTGTTCATACCCTTCTCCTCGCTGTTCCCCAAACGTGTCAGGCACAGTCTTCTCTCGCGGGCGGGGAAGCACGGCTGGGGATGGCCAGAGGTGGCCAGGAGGAAGGAGAAGTCCCCACCAGCTGGCTGGCAGGCCCCTCTCCAAGGCCTATTCCCTCCTCCTTGGCTCCCTCCCGCCCGTGCCCTCCCTGCCGGCTCTCCTGCCAGTTAAAGCCCCACAGCTGGCGTCACTCAGAGCGAATGACTGCTGCGCGTGGCTTCCCAGCAGGTTCAGATTTCTGTCAACACTGTGGTTTTCTGTGGCCAGGCTCGGCCTCCCCGCGGGCCGCCAGCTCCCAGAGGCGTGGCTCGCCCCCTGGGCTGCTCCTCTGACTCCGTGGGTAGGACAGACCGCCTCCGCGACAGGGCTTCACAGGACTCGCTGGGCACCGGTTGCAGCGGGTGTCAGCGCCCGGCACGCCCCGAGGCTCCGAGGGCCAGGTTTCCAGTCCAGCGCATGCTCTTCCTGGCGCTCCTCTGGCTGACCCATCCTCAGAGGCCCCGGGCTCTGCAGACGCACGGGCTGCCTTGCTTCTGGCTCCAGAGCGCCCTGTGCTTCCTGAGCCACGGGAGTGTGATGTGGGTTTGTCCTATTGGAGTGGCGTGTGCAGCTTGCCCTTTGATCTTATGAGGTAGGGACCTCAGATCGTCCTCTTTTTTATACCTGTATTTTATTTATTAAATCGCATGTGGTGCTGAGGATGGAGTCCAGGCCCTCACACGTGCCAGGCTCCACCGGAGCCAGGACTTCGGCCCTCAGATGGCCAGAAATCTTCTGTGATGACACTTACCTGGCCTGTTTGGAGGGCTGCTGTCCGCGGGCTTCCTGTGATGATGGAAAGGCACTATTAAGTGTCTAGTGAGGTGGCCGCTAGCCAGGTGTGGCTGTCGGACACTTGAAATGTGGCTGGCGTGACTGAGGAACAACCTTAATCATATTTAATTTTAACTAATCTGCATTTAAATTTAAACAGCCACATCTGGCTAATTGTTACAGTATCGAAAAGCACATTATTAGAAGTTTGTTCCTTTAAAAATTATAATTATTAGTGAATATTTATTGTATAGGATTGGTTTCGTTGTGACAGTTTCATGTAGGTATCCAGGGTACTTTGATGGTGCTCACCCTCCCTATTGTCCTCTGACTGCCTCCGCCTCCTCTCCCCTTCCCGAGTAGTTCCCTTCTATTACTACTGGCCATTTGCACTTTAAGTATTGCTTTAGCTCATTTTCCCACTTATTGACTGGATTTCTTGATTTTGGTGTTAAATCTTTGGGTTCTTCCTATCTTTCTGTCAAATGAATAGCTGGCAAAGACTTCTTCCATTCTATAGGCTGTCTC
>JAJEJO010000971.1:1074915-1095459 GCA_020662805.1 Glaucomys volans
CCTTTATTGACAAGGCTTGCTTTGGCACATGGGGTCTTTTGTGCTTCCATATGAATTTAGTATTGCTTTTCCTAGTTCTGTAAGAATGTCATTGGTATTTTGTTGGGGATTGCATTGAATCTGTAGATCACCTTTGGTAATTTGGCTATTTTAACAATATTAACCCTCCCAATTCATGAACGAGGGAGGTCTTTCCATCTTCTAGCATCTTGTTTCAATTTTTTTCTTCAGTGTTTTATAATTTTCCTCGTCGCAGTTTTCCTCTCCTTTATTAGGCTTATTCCAGGTATTTTATTATTTTTGAGGCTATTGCGAATGGAATTGTTTCCCTGATTTCTTTCTCAGTGTTGGTGTATAGGAAAGTGACCAATTTTTGTGTCCTAATTTTGTATCCTAGTACTTTGTTGAATTTGTTTTATCAGATATAAAAATCTTCCGGTGGATTCTTTAGGGTATTCTAGACATACAGTCATGTCATATGCAAACAGGGATAATTTGACTTTCTTCTTTCCTATATTTTAAACTTTCATTTTTTTCTCTTGCCTGACTGCTCTGCTGAAGTTTCCAATATTATATTCAATAAGAGTGGTGAGAACGGACATCCTTCTCTCATTCCTGATTTTAGAGGAAATGCTTTCAGCTTTTCCTAATTCAGTATGATGTTGGCTTTGAGGTTTTGTACAGCCTTTTTTATGTTGAGGTATCATCTTTCTCTACCTAGTTTATTCAGTATTTTTTTTATCTTGAAGGAATATTGAATGACATCAGACTTCTTCTGCATCTACTGAGAATATCATGTAATTTTTATTCCTGATTATATTTATGCAGAGTATTGCATTGATTGATTTTTATACATTGAACCAATCTTGCATCCTTGGAATGAAAGCAACTTGACCATGGTGTATGATTTTTTAATGTGTTATCAAATTCAACTTCCAAGTGTTTTGTCGATAATTTTTGAATTTATGTTCACCAATGATACTGGTCTACAGCTTTCTCTTTTTGTTGTGTCTTTATTTTATCAGGTTTTGGAAGCTAATGCTAGCCTCACAGAATGAGTTTGAAAGAGTTTCTTCCCTTTTTAATTAAGTTTTTGGAAGATTTGAGATATTTTATTAACAGCTACTATAAACAGTAAGATAGCTCAATTAGATTACCAAGTACAAAATCAACATACAAAAATCAGTAGTTTACATGTATTCAAACAATCTTTTGGAAGATTTAATGGAAGAAAAGATTCCATATATAACAATAACAAAAATATATTATTATGTTTGTCAATAAAAATGTGAGACCTATTAAAAATTAAAATTAAAATACCACTGAAAGCAAAAAAAATAGCCTTTCCACAAATAGAAGGACCATATCATTGTGTAAATTAATTTGTAAATTTAACAAAATCTCAATGGAAACTTGACAGTTTTAAGTTATATCACCTGATGCAAAATTCAGTGGAAAAAAATGAACATAGAAGTGGGACCAACACTAAAATACATTAAGGCATTTTTAAAAGCCTAAATAATATAAGAGTATCATACTGGTCTGTTAGCAAAACAGAGTACCCAGAAGTAAGTACACTCAGATACATATAGAAATTGAATGTATAAAGATGACATCACCTTCAATCACTGGGAAAAATAAGTAGTCAATAAATGTTATAGGCTAAGTAAAGTAACATCCCTGCCTTACCTCACATACTGTGATAAATTCCATATGTGCCAAAGATATTTTTTAAATAACACAACCATTAAATAATAATAAGAAAACTGGAAAATTTTTTCTTTACAAATCTGGAGTTAGCAAGAACATCTAACCCTTCATGACTCAAAATCCCCAGGTCATAAATCATTTTGCTGGTACTTTTTGTTACATAAAAATCAATTTTTTATGGAAAGAAGCATCATAAACAAACTTTTAAAAGAGACAACTAAGGGAGATATTTACGGCTCATATCACAAAGAGCTATCCTTCTTAACAGGTAAATTGACAAAATCATAACCCTTTTGAAACATAGAAAAAGGAAATAAAATTTACTATTAATAAATAACAAGATAGTTAACTTCATGTATTAAAAAAGAGAAATGTAAATTAAAACTGCAGATGAAAGACCATTTTCTTTCTCTCCATTGGCAAAAATCCAAAGTTAGCTAACATACTCTATTGGTAGGACTCTGGGAGGGAAAGCATTTTCTCATGCATTCTGAGAGCGGTGTGTTAAAGTCTCCCAGAATTATTGTATTGTGGTCTATTTCATTCCTGGAATTGAGAAGGATTTGTTTGACGTAAATGGATGCGCCATTGTTTGGGGCATAAATAATTACAAACATTATGTCTTCCTGATTTACGGTTTCCTTAAGCAGTATGGAATGTCCTTCTTTATCCCTTTTGACTAACTTTGGCTTGAAGTCCACTTCATCAGGTATAAGGATGGAAACCCCCACTTTTTTACTGAGTCCATGTGTGTGGTATGTTTTTTCCCATCCTTTCACCTTTAGTCTGTGGGCATCTTTTTCTATGAGATGAGTCTCTTGAAGGCAGCATATTGTTGGGTCTTTCTTTTTAATCCAGTCTGCCAGTCTATGTCTTTTGATTGATGAGTTTAGGCTGTTAACATTCAGGGTTATTATTGAGATATTATTTGTATTCCCAGTCATTTTGGCTTGTTTTTGGTTTTTAACTTGACTTGGTTTCTCCTTTGATTGGTTTTTACCTTAAGGGTAGTTCCTCCCTTTGCTGACCTACATTGTTATTTTTCATTTCCTCCTCATGGAATATTTTGGTGAGAATGTTCTGTAGCACAGGGTTTCTATTTGCAAATTTTTTTAACTTTTGTTTATCATGGAAGGATTTTATTTTGTCTTCAAATCTGAAGGTTAGTTTTCCTGGATATAAGATTCTTGGCTGGCAACCATGTTCTTTCAGATTAAAATATGTTGTTCCAAGCCCTTCTAACTTTTATGGTCTGGGCTGAGAAATCTGCTGATGTCCATATTGGTTTCACCCTATATGAAATCTGATACTTTTCTCTTACAGCCTTTAAAATTCTATCTTTGTTTTTGATGTTAGGCATTTTCATTATAATGTACCTTGGTGTGGATCTGTTGTAATTTTGTGCATTTGGTGTTCTGTAAGCTCCTTGTAGTTGATTTTCCATTTCATTCTTCAAGTCTGGAAAATTTTCTGATATTTCATTGAATAGGTTGTTCATTCCTTTGGTTTGAATCTCTGTGCCTTCCTTAATCCCGATAATTCTTAAATTTGGTCTCTTCATGATATCCCATAGTTCTTGGAGATTCTGTTCATGATTTCTCTGTTTGGTCAACTTTATTTTCAAGATTAAATATTTTGTCTTCATTGTCTGAGGTTCTGTCTTCCAAGTGATCTAGTCTGTTGGTGATGCTCTCCATTGAGTTTTTTATTTAGTTTATTGTTTCCTTCATTTCAAGGATTTCTGAGTTTTTTTTTTTCAGAATCTCTATTTCTTTGTTGAAATGATCTTTTGCTTCCTGTAGTTGCTCTTTCAACTGTTTAATGGAGTGATTGTTCATTGCCTGCATTTGCTTTCTTATCTCATCCTTTGCTTTGTAAATCATTTTAATTATGTATATTCTGAACTCCGTTTCTGACATTTCTTCTACCATGCTGTCATTGGATTCTATTAATATAGAACCTTGGTTTGTTTGGAACACTTTCTTTCCTTGTTTTTTTGTTGTTGTTCACGTATCTTCCCCTCTAGCAGTGCAGATCTGAGGTATTACAGCACTATTGCTTATAGTGACCCTGCAGTTGTTCAAAACCTCTTCTTTAAGGGAAAGATCAATATTAGCAGCACTCAGTACAGACAATATGCAGCCCTAAACCAAATAGCCCCTACGAAGACATTAGCAATATAGTCATAATAAACAGGGAGAATGAGTTCAATTGTTATTCACAGTATAACAAATAGATTTGCAATGAGGTCTACAATTTCTAATGGTGGACAAAGAGGATGGGGAGGGGCATAGGATGTAATTGTAATTAGGAAAAGAAAAGAGTATATAGAGGTACTAGATCATAGGAAGAGTGAAAGTGGAATCAAAAGAAGTTGGTTGTTAGCATAGGAAAAGGGAAAAAGAGACTCTGAGGAAATAGGTAAACAAAAGGAGAATAGAGTGATAAAGAAAAACTCAAACATTTTCAAAAAGGAGAAAAGAAATCTACACTATAACAGTCATATACTATTCAAACCTCCCAGTCTTTAGTAGCCTGATGCATGAGAGGTACCTGACAATGAGCTTCCAGTCTCCAGCAGGCATCTCACGATGGGATTTGCCCTACCTAAAGATGGCAGCTTCCACTTTCAGGATAATCCAAGATGGCTACACTGGCTTCCAAATGTGTTGGCAAATGGGGAGCTGCAGCACAGGGTGAAGGCACTGAGTCTGTGTAGGGTGTGATCGGTTGGGCTGGGGGTCCTGCAGGTCCTGGCTGTTGTCCCAAAATGGCAGCAGCCATGTATAACCAAACCTGTGGGTACTGTGACAGTGGACTTCCAGGCAACAGCAGGCAGCTGGTGATCTGCTGGCAGTCTGCAGGTGATCTGCAGGCTACCAGTGGACAATCGGCAGGTGGATCTTGGGCAGTGGGTGATGGGTAGCTGAAAAGCAGGCGATGGACAGGCAAGAGACAGGCAAATGGGCAAATGGAAGATGATAGGTGGAAGTCAGTGAGCAATCTGCTCTCAAAAAATAGTTGATATGCTGACAGACTGCAGGTGGACACATGGGGTAAACAGCAGGGGATCCATGAGCAGCAAAGACTGCCTCACAGAGAAACAGATTTTCCTCTGTTTGAAACCCAAGTTACAGAGTGAGAAGGAATACAGCCTCCCTCTAGTCTGCCATCTCGGATCTTTTAATTTATAGAATAGATTGAGATGCATTCTTAAAATGTCTTAAAATTAAACTGTGAATCCATCTTGTCTTGAACTTTTCTTTGTTCAGAAACTTATTACTATTCCAATCTCTTTCCTTGTTATTGATCTACTCAGATTCTTTATATCCTCTTTGTTCAATTTTAGTAAGTCATATGTGTCTAGAAATTTGTCCATTTCTCCTAGATTTTCTAATTTCTTGGCATATAATTTTTCAAAATATTCCCTAAGAATCCTTTGGATTTCAGTGATATCTGTTGTAATATCATGTCTAATTTTATTTATTTGTGTCTTCTCTCCTTTGGTTAGTTTGGCTAACAGTTTGTCAATTTCGTTTATCTTTTCAAAGAACTTTTTGTTTCACTGATCCTTTGTGTTGTTTTTATAGACTGTATTTCATTTATTTTTGCCCTGATCTTTATGATTTCCTTCTACTCTTTGGGTTTTGTTTGTTATTGTTTTCCTAAGGCCTGGAGATGCATCATTAGATTGTTTGAGATTTTTACATTTTTCTAATGTAGGCACTTGTAGCTATAATCCTCCCTCTTATGAATGCCTTTATTGTGTCCCTTAGGTTCTGGTAGGTTTGGTTTTCATTTTCACTAGATTCAAGGAATTTTTAAATTTCTCCCTGATTTCTTCAATGAACCACTGTTCATTCAAAAATGTATTCTTCCATCTCCATGTGTTTGTATAATTTCTCTTGTTGTTGATTTCTATTTTCACCTTCCTGTGGTTTGATAAGGTAAAATAAATTATTTTAACTTAAAAAATATTTGCTAAGATTTGTTTTATGGCCTAAATATGATCCATTTTGGAGAAAGTTCTATGTGCTGATGGAAAAAATGGTAGGTTCTGGAGCTGTTGGATGGAGCAATTTGTAGATGTCTGTTGGATTCATTTTATCTATAATATAATTTAACTCTGAAGTTTCTTTGTTGATTTTTTTGTCTGGATGATCTATTGCTGAGAGTGGGATATTAAAGTCACTTGTTATCATTGTATTGGGTCCTGTTTCTTCCTGTATGTCCTTATGATCATTAGGTCTTCTTGATAGATTGTTCCCTTTATCAATATGTGGTGACCTTTGTCTCTTCTGACTGATTTTTTGGCTTGAAGTTTATTTTTTCAGATAAGACTATAGCTATTACTGCTTGCTTTTGGATTCCATTGATTGGAATATCATTATCCATCCTTTCCTTTTCAGTCTGTGTCTGTCTTTGCTGGAGAGGTAAGTTTCTTGCAGACAGCAAATAGATGAATCATAGTTTTCAATCCAATTGACTCATTTGTATTTTTAATTTGGGGAATTCAGACCATTTATATTCAGGATTATTATTGAAAAAAATGTGCTAGTTCCTATCATTTTGTTATTTTTCTTTCTTTTTTTTGAGAATTCATTTATTTCTCTCTTATTCATCTGAGAGGTTTGATGATTTGTTGAAATAAGCATGTTGGTTCCTTCTTTTCATTTACTTAACTACTCTTCTAGTGACATTGATTCTTTCCTGTTCTCTCTTGGTTGTGTTTATCTTGCTTCCTTATATGGGTATAGGATTCTTTTGAGTATTTTCTGTAAAGCTTGTTTGGTGGTCATGAATTCTTTTAGTTTGTGCTTATCTTGGAGGGCCTTTATTTCTTTGAATCCAAAGGACAACTTTGCTAGATTATTAATCTAGGTTGGCAGATATTTTCTTTAAGGGCTTGAAATATATTATTTCATGCCATCTTTGCCTTCAGAGTTTCTACTAAGAAATCTACTATTATTCTGATGCATTTGCCTTTATAAGAGGCAAATGCACTTGACACTTCTCTCTTATAGCTTTTTATATCTGTTCTTTGTTTTGTACTTTTGGCAGCTTAAATATAATGTGTTGTGGAGAAGTTCTTTCCTGGTCATGCCTACTTGGAGTTCTAAATGCCTCTAGTACCTGAATATCTCATTCCCAAGATTTGGAAGTATTTTTTGGCTATTATTTCACTGAGTAGTTTTCCTATGCCATTATCCTATAGCTCTAGTCCTTCCTCAAAACCTATGAGTCTTAAGTTTGGTCTTTTAATGTTGTTCCAGAGGTCTTATATAGTCTGTTCATAGTTTTTGCTACATTGGTCAGCACTGTGCAGTGTGAGATGGCTTGGGAAGAATCAATGCCAGGGCTCCTTGTGGAGGGGTGGCCCCAACAGTTATTATTTCTGTCTGTTGTTGCTAAGGGAATGAATGTCCAGTAGTGTATCTTCATCACCCTCTGCCTACTTAGGGTTGGGTCATTATCTTTCCTCTATTCTTTAAGTTGAGGTATCTGTCAGAGTATGAGCAAGACTAGGTCATGCATGGAGTAAGGTACAATTTCTCTCAACTGGGCTGTGTGTATAGCTCAGCAAGAAAGTACCCACCCAATGGGTTCCATGTGCTTAGTTTAATACCCAACACCACTTTAAGAGAAGAAAAACAACTACCAGTAATAAAACTTAGAAGAAACCATGTATACATGCACAATAAAAACCTCCTAAAAGCATCTGTAACACCATCAATAGTAGAGAAAGAAAGGGGGCAGTGATTGCACAGAGTAGATTGTTGTTTTGGTTCAATCTCATGGAACAGCAGGTTAGTGCTAAGTGCCTCTAATCCACCATCTTCCTCCCACTCAAAGTTTGTTTCTTTTCTCTTCTTTCTTTCTTTTTGTGGCACTGGGATTGAACCCAGTGGTACTCTACCACTGGACATCCCCAGTCATTTTTGAGAAAAAACTTATTTTGAGATAGAGTCTTGCTAAATTGTCCAGGGTGGCCTTGAATTTGTAATTCTTCTGCCTCAGACTCCCAACTAGCTGGGATTACAGACATGCACCACCATACCTCTGTAAAGTTTATCTACTTCTACTATTCTTTCCAGAGAACAAACTTTTGACTTTATTGAATTTCTCTTTTTGAATTCTTCTTTTTCTCTTTTGAGAATTTTTGCCCTTACCTTTATTATTTCCTTTTAATTTTTCTTTTTTCTCCTTCTCATTCTTTTTTTAACTTCTTAACTTAAAAGCTTATCTCAGTTTTCAACATGTCCTCTTTCTAATGTATGCATTCTAATTTGTGAATTTCCCTCAAACTTCTGCTTTATTATATCATACAGATTTTTAATCTGTGGCATGTTTAATCAACTTCTTTGAAATTTTATTTACATACACTAAAACACACCTTTAAGAACACAGTTAGATGTTCTGGTGCAGTGGTGCACACCTGTAATCCCAGTGACTGAGAGACTGAGGCAGGAGGATTGCAAGTTCAAGACTGGCCTTGGCAACTTACTGAGATCCTAAGCAATTTAGTGAGACCCTGTCTCAAATTAAAAAAAGGAGGGGTGCTGGGGATGTGGCTTAGTGGTAAAGCACCCCTGGGTTCAATCCTCAGTACCCAAAACTCCCAAAACAATACAGTTAGAGGAGTTTGGTGAACATGCACACATATTTAACCATTATTCAATTAAAATATAGACAACTTTCATCACCCAACGTATACCCTCTTATTTATCCCTTTATAGTTATTTCCTATCCCTGTTAATCTGCTGTCACTGTAGATTTATTTTGCCTTTTGTAAAATTTTGGATAAATGAAAACAATATCATGTATCCTTTTTGCTCATTTCATTGTTTTAGTGTAGTGTTTTTGAAGGTCCTGCATGTTGTTGTATTTAACAATAATTAATTTCCTTTTATTACCCATTAGTATTCCATGGGATGGACAGTTTACAATTTGCTTATCCATTTCTTCCATTATCAATTTGGATCGTTATAAACTTCTAGTTATTATGAACAAATTGCTATAAATATATACATACAGGTTTATGTGGGGAGAAGTATTTTTATCTCTCTTGGTTAATTATTTAGGTGTGGAATTGTTTGGTTATATAGTGAATGTATAACTTTATAGGAAGTGTTCCAGTTATTTAAGAACTGGTTGTATCTTCAATTTCCACCAGCAATGTTTATATCTATATAGATTTAAGTTGCTTATCCATACTTGCTATTGTCAATCTTTCAAGTCTTAGCTATTCTAATGGGTGGGTAGTGATATCTAATTGTGGTTTTATGTTGCTCTTCTCCAGTGACTAATGAGGTTGAACATTTTTTTATGTTCTCATTAGACATTTGTATAACTTTTGTGATTTGGTGATTCAAATATTTTGCCCGTTTAAAAGTTATGTCAATCATCTTAGCATTCATTTGTAAGAGTTCTTAATATATTCTGAATACAAATTCTTTCTTTGATCATATATTGCAGATATTTTTCTGTTTGAGGCTTTCCTCCTAATTTGCTTTTTTGAAGAGCTGAAGATTTTTATTTTAATTGTTACTACGTTTTGTCTTTAATGGTTTATAATTTCTGTATAATTTATGGTTTCTGTGTATAACCTTTGTCTACCCTAAGGTCACAAGGATATTTTTTCCTATGTTTTCCTCTAGAAGTTTTATAATTTAGCATTTATGTCTAAGACTATGATCCATTTCAAGATAATTTTTGTGTAAGACATGAAGGAGTTAAAGTTTATTTTTTCACAAATGTATATCCAGTTAGTTATTCCAGGATCATTTGTTGGATTTTTCTGCCTCCATGATTTATTGTCATCTTTGTTGACAATAAATTGAACACATACTTGAAGGTAATATGAGATTTATCTCTGTATTATTATGTTCCATTGATCTGATGTGTACCTTATGCCAGTGACTCCCTGTCTTGATCACTGTAATTCTGAATTATCTTGAAGTCATATAGTGCAAGCCGTCCATTATTGTTCTTTTTTCAAAATCTGGTTATTCCAGGTTCTTTACATTTCTATGTAAATTTTAGAATCAGTTTTAATATTTTCTACAAAAAGTGAGCTAAATTTCATTGGAACTTCTTGAGTCTACAGGTAATTTGGGAAGGACTGATATTTTAATTGAGAATTCTAATCCATGGACACGAGGTGCAGAGAAAAGCTGTGTTAGTGAAGGAACGTGAAAGGATTAGATTACAAGCCGGAGCCTAATTAGTCCATCCTGGTTTGAATGACTAGGTGGTAACGGTTGACAGGTGGGCGTGACTGGAGGAGGTGGGTCACTGGGGGTGTGCCCTGGAAAGGTGCGTCTCCCCTGTGGCCCCTGCCCCTGGCTCTCCCTGTTGTGACCCCATCATAAGCTGAGTCACTTTCCTCTGCTGGGCCCTCCCGGCTGATGTGCTGCTTCGCCTTGGGTCCAGAGCAATGGAGTGGGCCATCTCAGACTGAACCTCTGAAAACTCTGAAACTGTGAGCCCCAAGTAAACTTTTCCTCTTCTGAGTTGTTCTCAAATATTTTGGTCACTGTGATGAAAAACTAACTATATTAACTTGATCTATTTTTCTTTTTATTTAGATATTTTAGAATTTCTCTCAAGGATGTTTTATAGTTTTCTGTGTATAGGTCTTGCAGATATTTCATTAAATATATTTCTAAGTATTTCATATTATTTTATTCTAATGTAAATATTTTTTCTTTATGCTAATTTTAAATTGTTATTTAGAAATACAATATATTGCTTTTTGTATCCCTGATACTATTAAATTTATTTATTGGTTCCAGAGGAATCTTTTTTGTAGAGTCCTTGGGATTTTTCATATTCAGAAACAGATTTTCTGAGAATTAAGACAATTTCACTCCATTTCAAACTGATGTTTTTCTTGCATTGTTTCATGGGCGAGGAACCTCTAACAGAACATTGAGTAGAAATTATGAGAACTAATAACATTGCTTCTCAATGTCAGGAGAAAATATTCCGTCTTTCAACATTAACTGGTACTAGCTGCAAGTTTCTCATACTCATTGTTAGGTTGAGGAATTGTATAGCAAGGTTGCTGAGAGGTTTTATCATGAATGTGTGCTGGATTTTGTTATGTGTTTTTTTTTTCCTGCATCAATTGAGATGATCCTAGGTTCTTTTTTCTTGATCTGTTCATATGGTTAATTACATTAATTAATGTTTGAATACTACACCAACCTTGCATTTCTAGATAAATACCACTTGATTATGGTGTGTTGTCCTTTCTTTTTATATAAGGCTAGATTTTAAACTTTGTTAATTATTTTTGCATTTATGGTCACAAAGAACATTATGTGAATATTCTGTGAATATTATGAGTGTTTGTGTGTGTGTGTGTACCTGTGTGTATTTTGTGGTGACTTTCTTTTGTATGATTCTGGTATTAGGGTCATACTGGCTTCATGAAAGTTGTTGGAAATGTTCTCTGTTTTTTTAAGGGTTTAACACTGGAAATTTTTTTCTTTAAATTATTTGGTAAAATTCATCAGTGAAGCCATCCAGGCTTGAAGTTGTCTTTGTGGGAAAGTTATTTGTTTTAAAAATAAGTCCATTCATTAAGTTCTTTGGTCTGTGGACTAATAATTTCCATCAAAGTTGGAAAGTATCAAACCATTATTTCTTCCACTATTTTTCAACCTCAGATCTCCTCTCCTCTGGAACTCCAATTGCACTTTCATTAGATTGCTTGATTCTGTCTTACAGACCACTGAGGCTTTGTTTATTTTTTTCAATCTGTTTTACTCTACTTCGGTTTGGATGGTGTTAATGGCATGTTTTCAAGCCTACTGACCTGTTCTTCTACACTGTGTAATTTGCTGTTATTCAGTGAAATTTTCAATGCAGTTATTGCAGTTTTTAGTTCTTGAAGTTCTGTTTGGCTCCTTTTTGTTTTAAAAAACCTTAATTTAAAAGACAGAAACAAAGCAAAAATAATACCACAGCTCAAAATACAGAGTCCTATGCAGAAATCAAGAAAAGGATAGACTGTTTAAGGAAAAAAAAAGAAAAGATGACCCCAGGAGAGGCTGGAGAACCTGGGTCATGGCTCTTGGCTGAGGACCTGCTTCTGGTAGGTTCTTGCAGTACTTCTGAAGAGCTGTGGGGCGTTCCTAGAGCTTGGCCTGTGTGTTCAGAGGGTTATCAATGTGGGCAGGCTCTCCATAGAGAGCAGAATGGTCCTGGCTTCATACAAGGTCGACCACTGTCCTTGAGGACAAGTGTGGGCAGGTTTGCTTGCAGTCCGTTAAAAGGCTGGAAGTGTCCTCAGCTGGGAAGGGACGTGGGTCTGTGTGTGGAGAGACTGCACAGTCTGCTCTGCAGGGCCTGCTCCCCGTTGGGACGGGGGTGGGAGGCAAATGTGAACATGGGCCGTGGGTCACCTGCTCTGCCATGAGTAACACTGTCTAAGTCTACTCAAGCGTCTTGTTTCCTTACCAACTAAACTTTGAAAGGACAGCAAGTTGCTTAGTACCTAAGCTGTGGCTCAAGGCTCGCCTAAGTCCTTGATAAGAATTAAATGACTCACTAGCACAACGGCCAAAGTATTTGAATAGATATGCCACAGGGGAAATCCCAAAAGGGGATTTCCTTTTGGGATCAGTGCTCAATTTTGCTCTTAACTCAGAAATACAAAATAAAGATATACTCTTTAGAAATACATATATATGTCACTCTTATTTTAACTTATCAGGTTGACTCAATTAAAAAACAGCTAGCATTCGGAACTGGTGAGAACATGAGGAATCCAGGCGCCCTGCACTTGGCTGTTGGCAGGGTGTGTTAGTTTTCAATTGCTGTACAACATTAGCACAAATTTTTGCAGCTCAAAGTAACACAAGTGTTCTATATTATTTGCTTTTTTTAATAGGTCAGAAGTCTAGAAAAAGGCCAGGAAGATTCTCTGCTCAGGATCTTAATGGGTTGAAATCAGTGTTTCCTGGGGTTGGGGTGCTCATCTGTGGGTCCTCGGAGCTTACTGGTTGCTGTGGAATCCATTTCCTTTTATTTGCAACCGAGCGGACTGGGGTTCCCATTTCTGTGCTGGTTGTCATTTGAAGGTCATGCTCAGTTTCTGAAGGGATCCAGAGTCTTACCACATGGCCTTCAATCTTCCAGCCCAAACGGCTTGTTGAAGTCTTCTCTTGTGTGGACTCTCTGATTTCCTTTTCTGAGATCAGTTGGAAAACGCCCTCAGCTTTTGGCAGTTTTGTGAGATTATGGTAATCTCCCTTACATAAGACCATGTCACATACTCACAGTACTAGAATGCAGGGGAGCCGGGGCCACTTTAGAATTCTGCCACTCAGTAGTTCTAACTTGGGAAAGTAATCCAGCAATATCTTTTGCAATTAAGCATCCAGATACCTTTTGGCTCTGCAATTGTACTTTTAGAACTCCCATTGACATGTGATAAAGTGCATTGTTTGTAATGACCCACTTGGAAACTCATTCTTCATCAAAGGGAGAATGCTTGAATAAATTATGGTATATCCATAGCATTCTTATGAATGACTTAAATCTTTATTGACTTAGTGAGAAAATCAAGTTGGTGTTAAGTAATGTGTTTAACAATATGATTGTTTTGAAAAGTAAAATACAAAAACTGTGTGTGTGTAAAAGGAGGGACATCAAGTTAACTGAATAAGCACCACACTGTTAATGGGATGTAAAGAGTTAGAAGGGCCTTTGTTTTTTTGGGATTGGATGATGATATAATCGGGTTGGAAGGTGGGGGGTGAGAGAAGAGTGGAGGAACTTTAGGAAGAAGGAAATGAGAAGGAGAGGGGGAGGGGATACGAAAAAATGGTGGAATGAGACAGACATCATTACCCTATGTACATGTACGATTAACATGAATGGTGTGAATGTACACCATACACAACCATAGAAATGAAAATTTGTACCCCATTTGTGTACAATGAATCAAAATGCAGTCTGTAAAAATTAAAAAGAGTTAGAAGGGGTGGTAGACGGGCAGAATATTAATAACTTTAACTTTATACATTATTTCACTTATAATTATGTAGCAATTCATAACTAGAAATGACAAATAGTATAAAAAGCCAAATAAATGTCTCTTGTAGAAAATTTGCAAACTATAGTAAAGCTTGGAGAAGCAAGTGCAATTGCTTTAAATCCAAATATCTAGACCAATTTCCTTTTAGTGGTTTGCTATATTCTATGCACATACATCCAAAAAATTCATAATGCAAAAATTACTTTCAAAGTTGATCTTTTTTTATCTGAGAATACCATAGATAAAAGACCATCCTTATCGGTGATGGTTAATTCCAGATGTCAAGTTACTGGATTAAGGAATACCTAGAGAATTGATAAAGCATTATTTCTGGGTGCATGTGTGAGGGTATTTCCAGGAGAGATTGGCATGTGGGTCAGTGGACAGAGTCAGGAAGGTCTGTCCTCAATAGAGGAGGCACCGTCTGATGGGCCAGGGGCCCTCGGGGAACAGTAACGACCACAGAAACAGAGAAGAGGGCAATCTGCCTGCTGTCTCTCCTGGAGTTGGGACACATCTTCTGCTCTTGCAAATTAGAACTCCAGTCCCTCCAGCCTTTGCCCTCCAGGACTTGCACCAGTGGGTCTTGGACTGAGAATTACACTATCAACTTCCCTTGGATTGGGCCCTGCCTGTCACGGGACTGAGCCTCCATGATCACGTGAGCTGATTCCTACGCATCCTCCCTCATGTCTCTGCATCTACTGATTATACTGATCCACGGGCTCTGTCTCCCTGGAGAACCCTAATGCATCATCCTAACCTTCCAGACATATTTGTACACATTCTCATCCAGGGTCCTCATCATCTGATTGAAACAGATTTAATTCCTTGGGAACTTGGTGTGCAGTGCTAAATGAGGTTCTGATCATCTGTGTTTCCCAATTGGTTTACCCCAATCAGGCTCATCAGATAGCTGTCCCCATTTTTACTGTGCACTAAGTTCTTTTTTTTTTTTATTTACTTATTGATTCATTGAACACAAATGGAGTACAGCTATTGTTTCTCTGGTTGTACACAAAGTAGAATCACACCATCTCCACCCCGACCCCACCCCTCCCTTCCCTCTATGCTATCTATCCTTCCTCCATTCTTGCCACCCTTCCACCCCACATTGTGCATCATCATTCATTTATCAGAGAGACCATTCGGCCTTTGGATTTTTGGGATTGGCTAATCTCACTTAGCATAACAGTTGCAAGTGAGTGTGGGCTCCCAGCAGCTGCTTTGGAGTCACTGACCAGGCTCAGGCGCCAGCCAGCAAGTGAGTGTGCGTCCTCAGCAGTCGCAATGTGCACTAAGTTCTTATAGATGCTTTTCTGAACTGCCAGTGCTGTTCCTCTGATAACTCAGTTCACTCTGTTCAGCTTCTATCATGTTCTTTCAAAAGTGCATTGTAGCCTGATCACGTGCTTTCCGTGCGACTGGGAACTCTCTGTCTGTCAGGTCCTTTGTCTCCCATTCCCTTTCACACCTGCCCCCTGGCTGCTTCTGCCGGCTTGCTTTAACCACAGCTCTGTATCCATTCTGCCCTCCGCACAGCTCCGTGGAGTTGGAAAAAATGTGCCGCTGCTGCCTGGTTGCAATTTAAGTTTATAATCACTTCTTTTAAGAATTATGCTGCCAAATTTAGCCTCTGTTTTCCTAGACTATTTACTCTCCCCGCACCACGGCGGTTATTTTGAATCTCCTCTTTCAGGCTCTCCTCCTCCATCCTTGTTCTAGGTTGTAGATTCCACTTCCTCCTGACTCCCTGGTTTCCAAGCATCTGAGAGACAGGACTGGGGCTGTGGACCTCTTCGCCTCTCCAAGCATAGTCATGGCCTCGGTGAGCTTAGCCAGACTCAGGACTTAAGTGGCACCTAATGCTACTGATCTTTGTCCTCTCCCTGAACCTGAGATTCTGGCAGCTACTGTACTTTTCTTTTTGTATTGGGGATTGAACTCAGGGGCACTCGACCACTGAGCTGCATCCCCAACCCTATTTTGTATTTTATTTAGAGATAGTGTCTTACCGAGTTGCTTAGGGCCTTGCTTTTGGTGAGGCTGGCTTTGAACGTGGGATCCTCCTGCCTCAGGCTCCTGAACGACTGGGATGACAGGTGTGCGCCTGGCAACTGCATCTTGACTGTGAGGTAGCACAGATGTCCAAAAGCCCTAGTGGAACTCTTCATATGTCCGTCAGACCTGCTTTTCACCTGGTGTTCCCTCTTGTATATGACAACTCTGTTTTTCTCAGTGGCTTCAATCAAAGCATTAGAAGCCTTCTTGACCTCTCTCTTGCACGCTACACAGGTGTTCTGTCAGCAGATGTGGCCCACCCACACTCAAGGCATGTCCACAGTCAGACCATTGAGGACCTTTGCCACTGTCCAGATGTGAGGCGTTATTGTTATTATTATAGTAATGGATACTGAACCCGGGATGCTCTCCCCCTGAGCAGTTCTTTTTATTTTGAGACCAGGTCTCACTAAGTTGCCCAGATCAACCTCTGAACCTCTAACTTGAGATCCTTCTGCCTCAGCCTCCTCAGGAGCTGGGGTTCCAGGTGTGTGCCATGCAGGGCAGGAGAGCAGTCTTACCTGGATTATTGCTGTTCTCCCTGCTTCTGCCCTTGAGAGCCCTCCTCAGCAAGCAGCCACTGCGACGCAATGGAACTTAAGGCAGGTCACGTCACCCCTTCTTTAAGCCACACATTCTGCCCTCTGGTTTCATCTCCCCATCTACTGCCCAGACCCCTTTGGTGATTAGTATTTTCATTACTGCTTTTGGGAATTCTTTTTATACAGAACATGGTAAACACTTTTGTGTTAATTTGTTCACCATTGTAAGCTGGATTTACATATTATCTTTTGGTTAATAAAGATAGATTTTGTCATCTGAGGAGTAAATATTATATTCTGAATATCTGTTCTGAAGGCCATATGATCAATGACAAGAAAAACAACTGCTCGTGTTTTTGACCTTGTATGTTTACACCTTCCATCTTTATCATCACTTGAGTTTTTAGCAGCTTGATAATGTCATTATGTTATGTCCCTTTTGCCGAGTCTACTTTATCTCACGTGAACACAGCCACCGCTGCTTATTTACACCATCTACTTCTTTACTTCTTTCCATCCTTTTTACTTCCAACCGACCTATGTCATTATGTTTGAAGTGAGTTTCTTGTAGACAGCGTATAGCTGGGTTGTGTCTTTAAAATCTACCTCGCCCATCTTTCTTTTAGTTTGTTTTAGTTTTATTATTTTCTGTTCATTCCTTCTGTTTCTTGTTCCTCTTCATTTCTTGTGGGTTATGTATACATTTTCTTAGAGCTTCATTTTGATTTATTGATAACGTTTATGATCATATCACTTAGTGCCGTCCTCTTAGTGATCGTTCTGGGGATTTTCACGTGTAGATGTAACTCACCTCAACCGACTGGTGTGGCTGGTTCACTCCTAGTGGCGATCTCAGTGGAGGTTTTGAGTCTCCTCAGACTCCGTATCTTCCAAGGGTAACTGTCATGAATATTCCCACAGGCGCTGAGCACTCATCAGACGGTATTGTAACATTTGCATCAACCTTAGAATATTAGTAAAGAACCTCATGAAGTGAAAGAGGGAACATTACGTTTGCTGTTATTTCGCTCATTCAGTGGCTCCTTTTTCCTGTGTGAAGAACCCCACCTTCTTCTGTCATGATTTTCTTTTGGTTTGCAGAGATTTTTGTGTTTTGTTTTTTAAATTGGTTCTTTTTAGTTACACAGGACAACAGAATCCATTTTTATATAATCATACAAACATGGAATATATCTTATTCTGATTAAAGTTCCATTCTGATGGATGTTTCCCTGCGTTGGTTTCATACACGTACATGGGAAATTATGTCAGATTCATTCCATTGTCTTTCCTCTTCCTATCCCCCCTTTCTTCCTTCCATTCCCCATTGTCTACCACTTCTATTCTTCCCTCCCCCCCTTACTGTGGGTTAACTTCCACATATCAGAGAAAACATTTGACTTTTGTTTTTTTGGGACTGACTTACTTCACTTCAGATTCATTTCCTGGCAAATGTCATTCTTCTTCATGGCTGAATAATATTCTGTTGTGTATATATGCCACATTTTCTTTATCCATTTATCTATTAAAGGGCACCTAGGTTGGTTCTATAGCTCAGCTACTGAATTGAGCTGCTATAAACATTTATGTGGCTACGTCACTGTAGTCTGCTGATTTAAGTCCTCTGAGTATGTACCAAGGAGTGGGAAAACTGGGTCAAATGGTGGTTCCATTCTAAATTTTTTGAGGAATTGCCATATTGCTTTCCAGAGTGGTTACACCAATTTGCAGTTCCAACAGCAATGTATGAGGGTATTTTTCCCTCCACATCCTCATCAGCATTATTGTTACTTGTTTTCTTGATAATTGCCATTCTGACTGGAGTGAGATGGAATCTCAGTGTAGTTTAATTTGCATTTCTCTAATTCCTAGTGATGTTGAACCTTTTTTTCATACATTTATTGACCATTCATACTTCTTCTGTGATTCTGTGAAGTGTCTGTTCAGTTCCTTTCCCCATTATTGATTGGGTTATTATTATAATTTTTTTGGTGCTAAGTTTTTTGAGTTCTTTATATATCCTGGAAATTAATGCTCATCTGAGGTTCAAGTGGCAAAGATTTTCTCCCATTCTGTAGGCTCTGTGTTCACACGCTTGATTGTTTCCTTTGCTGTGAAGAAGCTTTTTAGTTTGATACTATCCCATTTATTGATGACTGATTTTACTTTTGCATGTTAGGAGTCCTGTTGCGGAAGTCAGTTCCTGAGCTGAGATCAGAGTGTCGGGTCTACCTCTTCTCCTAGTAAGTGCGGGGTTTCTGATCTAATACCCAGGACCTTTATCCACTCTGAGCGGAGTTTTGTGCAGGATGAGAGATAGTTTTTAAGCCATTCTTTAAGGGAGGGTCTGCTTAGTTTTCCTTAATCTGAGGACATCTTACTCATTCCTGAAGGAAAGCTTTGTTGGATAAGGATTCAGGGTTAACAGTACTTTCCTTTAAATATTTAAAATAACATTTTCTCACTTTTTTCTGGCCTTCATGGTTTTATGCAAGAAATCTGTTGTCATAAAAATGATTTCCCCATATAGAAGTACCCCCTTTCCTCTCCTTCTCATTCTCCCCTCCTTTCCTATTGCCCTCTGCCTCCTCTTTGGAAATTAAATTTTATTTTACTGGCAACCTGGCAGAGGACCGAGTGGGAAGTCATCTTGGAAGTCCATCCTCCAGCCTCAGTCCAGCTTTCAAGTGACCATGGCCCCACAGAGAGCTTGCCTGTGGCTTCCTGAGCCAGAGCATCTGGGTAATTCCTTTGCCTCAGAAAGTGCAACCTAGCACATTTTTGTTGTTTGAAACCTCTAAGTTCTGAGGTGATTAATTATGCTACGCATCAATGGGTGACTAATACAAACCTACTAATTAGATCAGTGTGCCGCAATGGAATTAGTATTCACTACGTAGGGCAGCAGGGTTCTTCAATAACTGGATGGACCTACTGGTGTGCAGGTGGGAGTCAACCTTGATCACACGTGCTGGGTGTAGTGGAGGGAAAGTGCACGATGGCTTCTCCTTGGTCATCATTGAAATCCCATTTTATAGGAGAAGGTTCATTTTGAACTCATGAACTTTAAAGTAGCCTGGCAAGGTCCATGGGGAAACATAATTCCAAGAAATCCACTGTGCTTGTGGTAAAAATGAGTGCTTCCTGCTGAAGGAAGTTCAGCTCGAATTCTGTTCTGTTCCTCAGTTTTGCAGGAAGCATCGTTGATCAATAACGTGCCTCTTGATCTTAACTATTAATTAACAGAAACAGTGGAAATTATGACTACAAAACAGTCTCCCACTGTGGACTGCACAGTGCTGGGTGAGGAAATGGGGAGCTTGTCTTTTTCTGTGCCGAGAACTCTAGATATGAAGGTGAAAGGTGCTCACATGTATTTTAAAGTAACAACTGAGTTAAAAACATTTCTTAATGACACTCTGGTACTGAGAATGACAGTAGTGACTATTTTTTTTTATTTCATACAGTTTGAACCTCCGTTAAGTAGTTCCTAGATTCCCCAATTTTTAGTAATACCCACCTGACACATGAAGGACAGTAGGTGGCAGTTATCATGACATGTTTTTAAATAGGCATTTTTGGTGTCCCTTCCCCAGTGTCCAAATCTGAGGACACTAGGAATATAAACATAAATGTAGCTTTCAAGGAGACTTAAGTCTAGGAAAGAGGGAGTCTGTAAATGGATCATGTGGACATCACGAGGCATTGCTATGCTGGAGGAATTCAGAGACAAAACAAGTGGCCTGGATGCCATTTGGACAGGTGGCTAGGAAAGCGCCCCCTGGGGAGATACAGGAGCACGATCTAGAGAAGAGTGGGACCAGCGCTGTGATGGCAGGCGATGGATTCACACCCTCCTTCATGTTAGAAGCCACAGGAGCCAGTGTCATCCTGTGTCTGCGAGCTTGCCCAGGACCCTCAGCTGGTGGCAGGCTCCTCAGTCCTCCAGAGCCAGCGACTTTCCCGGTGAAGGTCCATCCGCTGCGGTGGCCTCCCTTCCTCAGGCTGTATTTTGCAAACGCTGCTCCCGCTCTCTTCAGGATTCTTTGCTCAGCATCCGTGTAAGGGATTCCCCTCTACGCTCCAGACACTCACCCCAGGCTGCATGGGTGTCACCCCTCCATGGCCCTCCTGTTCCCTCTACCCCAGGCTGCATGGGTGTCACCCCTCATGGCCCTCCTG
>JAJEJO010000971.1:1095469-1195116 GCA_020662805.1 Glaucomys volans
GGGTGTCACCCCTCATGGCCCTCCTGCTCCCTCTACCCCAGGCTGCACTGGGTGTCACCCCTCCATGGCCCTCCTGCTCCTACTACCCCAAGCTGCATGGGTGTCACCCCTCCATGGCCCTCCTCCCCCCACTACACTGGGCTGCACTGGGTGTCACCCCTCCATGGCCCTCCTGGCCCTACTACCCTGGGCTGCACTGGTGTCACCCCTCCATGGCCCTCCTGCCCCCACTACCCCAGGCTGCATGGGTGTCACCCCTCCATGGCCCTCCTGCCCCCACTACCCCAGGCTGCACTGGGTGTCACCCCTCCATGGCCCTTCTGCTCCCACTACCCCATGTTGCATGGGTATCACCCCTCCATGGCCTTCCTGTTCCCTCTACCCTGGGCTGCATGGGTGTCACCCCTCCATGGCCCTCCTGCTCCCACTACCCCACGTTGCATGGGTATCACCCCTCTATGGCCCTCCTGCTCCCACTACCCCAGGCTGCATGGGTGTCACCCCTCATGGCCCTCCTGCTCCCTCTACCCCAGGCTGCATTGGTGTCACCCCTCCATGGCCCTCCTTCTCCCACTATCCCAGGCTGCACTGGGTGTCACCCCTCCATGGCCCTCCGGCTCTCTCTCCCCCAGGCTGCATGGGTGTCACCCCTCCATGGTCCACCTTTTCCCTCTACCTCAGGCTGCACGAGTGTCACCCCTCCATGGCCCTCCTGCCCCTGGAAACTCCTCATATCCAATGATTGTCCTTTCTGTGCTTGTGCTTCAGTAGGGTGTTAGCTTTTGGAAGACAAATTTATGTGGTTTTATTATTATTCTGTTTTATTAATTGAACAAACAGTCATTAGAACTCCCATGGTTTGGATCTTGATTGATTGGATCGTGGGAGGTTCACGTGCTGACTGGTCCTGGGCCAGTGGCACTATTGGGAAGCAGTGGAACCTTCAGCAAGTGGGGTCTAGTGGGAGAAAGTTAGGCCGCGGAGACCTGCCCTTTGAGGGGATATTGGGACGCTGGACCCCCTCTCTTGCTGCCTTGTGGCGAGCAGTTTCCTCTGCAACGTGTTCCCACCAGATACGCTGCCTTGCCACAGGCCCAAACAACAGAGCCAGTTGATCAGGAACTGAAAGTTCTGAAACCATGAGGCCACACAGACCTCTCTCCTTATAAGCCGATGACATCAGGTATTTGCTTACAGCAGCAGAAAACTGACTAACACAAACCAAGCCCTAAAATACAAAAACAATTAGGTAAGGTAATTGTCCTTAAAAGCCTGTGGTTGAACAGGAGTCAAATGTGTACAATATACTTTAGTACGTGATATAAGAACTGTGAGTGAGTTTTGTGGTGGTACAGGAAGAATCTAATCAATACTCTGGGGACCATAAGAGGCTTCAGGTGGGCAGTAACTCTTGAATGAGTTCTTGAAGGATTGAGAGTTTGTTGGAGGAACAGAGACGATGAGGTGAGTTCACCTGAAACAAAACTTACATGCAGAGGTCCAGAGGCACGGATGGCCATGCAGGGAAAGCAGCATTAGTTCAGCAGATCAGTGGAGAATGGGGAGAGAAGAGAATCCAGGAGGGACGGAGCTGGAGCGGTTACGGGGAGGGCTTGTGTTCCAGGCTAAGCAGCTTTTACGTCATCCCACAGGCCCAGAGGAGTGGGAGTTTTGAAGAGGGAGGTTTCATGATTAGATTTGCTATCTTGGAAAAAAAGCTTTTGTGATAGGATGGAGCGGGGCAGATGGTGTCAGAGGGGGCTGGGCAGCTCTTACCACAGGGAAACGAAACAGTGGATGGAACGAGCCCGCTAGGAATGCAGTGGAGAAGAATCTCATTCCCAACTGAGGGGAAATGAGAAGGCAGAACTGAAGAAGGAAGTCGCGTGGTTGGATTTCAGCTGTTCTTGGGGATGAAGAGGACTCAGGTAGACGGAATAGTGGGCAGAGTCCTTCGGCAGGGGCTCATGTGTGGATGGGGGCTGAAGCAGCTGCACCCAGCTGTGCTCACCAGCTCCTGGCCATGACGCCACCTGGACCAAGTGGGTCCCAGCTGCTGTCCCAGATCTGATGAGGCGGGCTGTCAGGACTTCCCTCTGTCACTTCATCTGGCCCATTCCTGTTGATCGGCAGATCTCAGCCAGCATTCCTTCCCTCCGTGCCAGCAGCCTAAACTGGGTGTACACACCTCGGGGGGCCAGGGAGAGTCACAAGGACTTTTAAGGATATGCTTTTCTGGGCTCTCAACTTACAAAGACATTTTTTTTCTTGAAATTAACCTGTGCTTTCCACCAACCTGGCTCTAGGAATATTCTGGACTTTTTCTCAGACCCTTTGTGCAATTGCCCTCTCACCCATCCTGGATTATATTATGCTACCCTACATTTGCCCCAGGGAAATGAGGTTGAAAGTGAAGGAACCATTTGAAATATTGGCATGGGGGAGTCGGGTGGTGAAGGCACCCTAAGGTTTTTTGTTTCTTTGTTTTTAGTTCCTTTGCTTCACACATAAAGCAAAACATGCCATGGAAACGAGGTATTCTTGCTTTGTGTTGTGATGTTCTAAACTCAGGTTCGCCACAGGCAGCAGAACAATGACACATGTCATTCAGTGCCTTATCCCTCTTCCCTCCTCCAGCTCATGTTTCTGGGAGAAAGTCATGTACTGGAGTAGAGTTCTAGAGGGAATCAGAGGGAGGCTGGCCTTACTGCACTTAGCAGCAAATTTATGGGAAGTTTCAGTATGCCTCCCTCCTCTCTCTCTCTTTCTCAGAATTATAATTCAGAAGTGAGCTGGTTGTTACAGGGATGAGTATTAAAAGGCTTTTATAAATGGAAAAATAATGCCAGAAAGTATGTCTCATTTGACTGGTTGGTTTAACAATGAAGATTTGCTTTGTTCACTAGATTGTATGGCAGATAGTTTATATAGTCTCTGCTAAATTTGCAGCTTTGATATTTGGAAGAAAATATATTTGAATGTTAGATTTAAGTATTTACACAAGATTAAATGTTTGCTTATTTTAAAAACTCTATTTGACTTTAATTTTAATTGGAATGTAAGAATCATACATATTTATGAGGTAACATGATGCTTTGATACATGTGTACGTTGTGTAATGTTCAAATCAGAGGAACATGTCTATCTCCTCAAACATTTATCATTTATTTGTAGTGAATATATTCAAAATCCTTTCTTCCAGCTTTTTTGAAACACACAGTACCTTATCATTATCTATATTCACCCTGGTGTGCAACAGAACACCAGAATGTTTTCCTCCTAATTGTAACTTAGCGGCCATCCATCCATCCCTCAGTCTCTGCCCATCCCTCAGTCTCTTCCCATCCCTCAGTCTCTGCCCATCCCTCACTGATCCCCACCTTCTACTCTTAACTTCTGTAAGGTCAACTGTTCTGGGTTCCACAGATGAGTGAGATTGGACGGCACTTGTCTTTCTGTGCCTGACTCATGCCACTTAATGACCTCCAGTTCCACTCCTGTTGCTACGAATGACAGCATTCTGTCCTTTCTAGCAATGTAAGTGCCATGCTTTCTCTACCCTCTGTCACTTGATGGACACAGGTGGCTTCTAACTCTTGGCTGCTGTGCGTCACACTGCAGTGAATGACAAGGGAGCGCAATGTCTCCTTGACACTTTGACTTCATTTCCTTTGGATATAGACCTAGTAGTGGGTTTGCTGGATCCTAGGGTGGTTCTCTTTTTAAGTTTTTGAGGAACTTCCATAAGGCTTTCCATAATGGTTATACTAATTTACATTCCCACCAACGGTATATGAAAATTCCTTTTACTCCACATCCTAGCCAGCACTTGTTATCTTTTATTTTTTGATAATAACCATCCGTACTGCAGTAAGGTGATAAATCATCATGGTTTTGATTTGCATTTTCCTGATGATTAGTGACATTGGGCATTTCTTCTGTATCAAGTGGTGAACATCATTTGAATGTCTTGGTTGAGAAATTTCCATTTAGATCTATTGCTCTAAATGTTTATACTTAAATATTAGAATACAAGAAAATTTTATAGTTCTTGCTATGGTGTGTCACCTACATCCTTCCTTCAGGGAAAAAGTACTGATTTCTCCAGCTGTCTGGGAGGGTGGATGCTTGTAGCCCTGTCCTGTCTGGGAGTCACTCTCCGCTGAAGGGAGATGTTCTTCCCAAGGCCACAGCCCTTCCTGAGGTCAGGTTGCCTTCAGTGACTAGTTCCAAGTAGGGGCCTAGAGGCCCCACCCCTTCCCCAATTGATGCAACTCTGAAGGGCCATGCCAGCTCTCAGTCTCAGATGAAAGGAAGTGACTCTCCATGAAAGAATAGCAGCTACAAATAATAATCATTTGCTAAGTATTGGTGAAAGCATTTTGGGTTACTTCCCAGAAACTGATAAAGTGAATAACTGTAATTGCTGGGTAAAGTAATTTTTAATGAGTTAGGTGATTTCCAAATTTTTGCTTTCAGCAAAATTGCAGGGGGATCAAATTGAGTTCTCAGATAATAGATATTAAAAATAATTTCTGATAGCTTATTATCTGATTTTTAAATATAACTCAGAAAGAATCCCAAGAATTGAGTAAATTGATGCAATTTACATTCACTACAATTCCTCTAGTGCCTATATTATTTATATGAAAAAGGTTTATCAGTTTTGTTTATAGAATTAATAAGAATGAAACTTATGGTGACTCTTGTCTCAATTTAGTGTGAATTATTATTCATCTAAGAAAAAAAATCTATGTTTTAGAAAGTTCCAGCCACCTAAGATGTACAATTGCAATAAAATTGTATTTCTATATACTGTTTATGCTGTTCAATGAATTTTATACCACTAATAATTTTAATTATAACTTAATCCAGATTTTTAAAATCAGAGTCCTGCAGTCACAGGAAATAAAATTAAAAAGATATTTCAACCAATATATATTTTCAAGGGCAGATATGATAGGGTAATAATTAAAAATGTTTCAAATGTTTTAAAAAACGGAAACCATCTGGGAGGGGAAATGGAGTGTAAATATGATGTAAAGGAGAAAGCACAGCAAGTAAATGCAGCACTGGGCTCGCGTGTGTGGAGAGCACTGGTTTTGTTATGCGTCCCACATTCAGGTTCAGGAAATTTTCTGATATCATTTCATGATATCAGATTAGATTGTTTATTCCTTTGGTTTGAATCTGTGTGCCTTCCTCAATCCCAATCATTCTTAAATTTGGTCTTTTCATGATATCCCATAATTCCTGGAGGTTCTGTTCATGATTTCTTACCATTTTCTTTGTGTGGTCAACTTTATTTTCAAGATGAAATATTTTGTCTTCATTGTCTAAGTTTTGTCTTCCAAGTGATCTAGTCTTTTGGTGATGCTTTCTATTGAGTTTTTAATTTGGTTTATTGTTTCCTTCATTTCAAGGATTTCTGTTTTTTTTTTTCTCAGAATCTTCATTTATTAAAATGATCTTTTGCTTCCTGCAGTTGCTCTTTTAACTGCTTATTGGAGTGATCATTGCCTGCATTTGCTCTCTTATCCTTTGCTTCATGGACCATTTTAATGATATACATTCTGAACTCCCTTTCTGACATTCTTCTACCATGCTGTCATTAGATTCTATTACTATAGCATCTTGGTTTGTTGGGGCACTTTCTTCCCTTGTTTTTTCATGTTGTTCGTGTATCTTCCCCTTTAGCATTGTGGATCCAAGGTATTAGAGTTTCCCCCCTATAGGTTTATAGGGCCCCTGCACATTTCCAATACCTCACCTTTAAGGGGGAGATCAATGTTAGCAGCACACAATACAAACAATATTCTTCCTTAAACCAAATAGCCCCTATTAAGACATTAACAGTATTGTCATAATCAACAGAGATGATGAGTTCGATTATTATCTACAGCATGAACAATAGGTTTGCAATAGGTCTACAATTTCTAATGGTGGACAAAGAGGATGGGTAGGGGTGTAGGATGTAACTTTTAATGAGAAAATAAGTGAGTAGATAGAGGTACTAGATCATAGGAAGAGTGAAAGTGGAATCAAAAGAAGTTGGTTGTTAACACGAGAAAGGGAAGAAAGAGACTCCAAGGAAACAGATAAGAGGAAAATAGAGAGAGTGAGAAAAATTATAAAAAATAGAAAATAGGAATAATAATAATAATAAAAATCTACAACAAAACTGTAACATACTATTCAAACCTTCCAGTCTTCATAGCCTGATGCATGAAAGGTATTTGATAATGAGCTTCTAGTCTCCAGCACGTGTCCCAGGATGGGAGCTGCCCTAACAAAAGATGGTGGTGTCTTGGTTGGGGATAATCCATGGTTGCGGGCAGAAGTGTCCCCACTTGTTGGTAGATGGGGAGCCACAGCACAGCCTGGAGTTCCCTGGGCTGGGCCTGGGTGGCGTGGCACTGGAGTTTTGTGTGGGCCTGTTTCCAACATTCTGATGTAAGTGGTTTTATAGAACTGTGGAATGGTCATGGTCATTCAAAGACTATTACCATCTCAGTTACAACACCTTCTAAGGCACAATATTCAGAAGGTTGGGACAAATTTATCCAGGAATTTGCATAAGACCCTGTTTGTGTTTTTACTGATTTATGGGCAGTGGACCTTGCCATGTGTTCAGGCAGAAAGGCAACAAAAACTAGATTATTAAGAGATTTCTATGGAAATTACTATTATAATTTGGGGGTTACAATTTGAAATTGGCTAAGATCTGGACATACCTGTACATAAATTCCTTAAATAAAAAAAGTTCTTAAGTTGCTTTTCAGAAAATGCCTCCAGAATCCACTCAAGGATACTTTGGAACCTGCTTTTTAAGGGTGGACATGTGTAGAAGCAGCCAGCTCACCCAGTCAGTGACCCTTTGACATCACAAGTTCTCCCCCATGTGGAACATAACTTTCCATCCTGCCCCACCAGGATGCATGTGACCTGTGCGGATGTAGGATGACCATTCACACGTGGGCAGAAGAACTCTGACACTCTCCTTTCTCACCACACCATCAACAAGTAACTTCTCCCTTCCCCTTTTCTATAAATTCTGTGCCACCACCAGCGGATCAGGGTGGCAGAATTAAGCTCTTTTTTAGCTCCTGGTCATCTTGCCCAATGACCATACAGAGACGCTTTTCTGTTTTGCAAAAGCATTAGCTTCTATGCTTGTGGAAGAGCAAGCTCTTGCTTGATCTCAGCCTTGTCCAAAGAAACACTGTGTCCATATTCAATGATGATGGGGTGTCTGTTATCACTAATTGCCAAGTGACACTGTAGTAATGTGCCAGTGTCTTTTGGTATTTATTGTTCAGGTATCTATCACACTGCAATGTGTTATAGCACATTTTTGATAAGATTTTAATATTTATATTGGTAGTCAAATATATTGGAATATTGAGTCAAAAGCCTCCTATTCCTAGCCCAAGTATTTGACATATGAAAAGAACCATGGAAAAGACCAGGGGGTATACTGTGTAACAAAGGATTTGTCTGGTCTTTACTGGGAAGTAGCCTCTAAGCCCTTGGAATTTCCCCAGGAGTGTAATTTTGTTATTCATGGTGGGCCCTGATAGATAACAGGCTGACTCATGGTGGGGCATTTGATAATTTCTACTAGTGAAATGACTCTGGATACGAGGCTGATCACATCAGAAAGATACGCCATGTGATTAGAGGGTAGGGCTTTGAGCTACAGTGATAGCAGCCAGACCTCTGGAGGGTGGTGCTGGAAATTGAGTTCACCCATGGGGTAATGACTTCATCATGGTGCCTGTGTAACGAAGCCCCGTGCAACCCAGACACCAAGCATGTGCAGGCTAATTGGTAACTTTCTGCAAACTGTCACGGACGATGTGGCAGGAGGTTAGGGTCCTGACTCCATGAGGACAGGACAATTGAATCTTCAAGTCTGGACTCTCCCAGACCTTGCCCTCTGCATGTTTCCCTTTGGCTGGTTCTGATTTCTATCTTTTTTTTTTTTTTTTTTTTTTTGGTAAATCACTTTATTGCCATTATAGCTGCTGAAGAAATAAGTGCATCTTGGACATCAACAGTGACCCATATGTCAGTGCCAATAGATAAACATAATCAACAATCTTGTTCCAGAAGAAGGATGGCATTCTAGGGCCCCTCCATCACAACACCGTCATCATCCTGGGTAAGGGTAGGTGCATTTCTCAGGAAGATTTCCCCATGTTTGCTATGCTTGGCTCTCCTATACTTAAACCAAGCCTGCACTTTGGCTTCAGTCACATATACACGTCTTGCAAGTTCCCTTCTGCTGAGCACATCAGGGTAGTGAGTTTCTTGGAAAACACTTTCCAGTTCCTGCACCTGCCACCGTGAGAGCTTGTATGGGATTCGAGGACACCTGCGCCGGGGCAGCGGAACCACTGCAGCCAATTCTTCCCTCTCCACAGGCTGCGGCTGTGGCCAGGGCACCGGGCTACTGCCATGGCCGCCGAGGCCTAATCACCTTCCTGGATCATGTCACTCTCATCCTTATCGTTGTCAAAGAGGCCTACATTTTCACCAAAGCGGCCACTTCCTGCAGCTCCTGCTTTTGTGGCTTCCACTACTGCGCCTTGCTCTCCTTCAACACTCATATCCGCCTCATATACCTCCAGGCCATAATAGTTGGAGCCACAGTTTGGTCCTTGCGATCCATGGCTGTTGCTAGAGAAGCCTCGCAGCTTCCATGACCGCAGTGCGTTCTGGGAACACAGCCGGGGCCACGGCCTAGCCTTCGTCCTGGATCTGCAGCTTCACAATGGTTCCTAGGGTTTGGGGCAACTAAGCAATTTCTATCTTTTTGATGAAATAAAACTGTAGTAATAAATAGAGTGCTTTTCTGAATTCTGTCAGTCTAGTAAATTATCAAATTTGAAGGGATAATAGGAAGCCCCAAAGTTTTAGTGAGGGCCAGAGGTGATGGTAGCCTGGGGGACCCCTGCTCTTGCAGCTACTGTCTGAGGTGAAGGAGGTCTTGTGAAGGACTGGGCCCTTAGCTCGTGAAGTCTGGCCCAGTCTGGGTAGCTGGAGTCAGAGGCCATGACTGTGCTCACTCCTCCTTGATTGATTTTGTTTAAGCATGTGACAGAGTAGTATCTAATTTTTTTATTCCTTTCTGTGTCAATGTTGTATATCTAAAGCCACGATGATGCTGAGTTAGTAAGAAGGACTAGATTAACTCAGAATCCCCACATATAGCGTTTGGAGTCTTGTGAAATGCTGAATTATGCTGAAGGTAAAGTGGAAAGACATCAGTGCCTCATTTGAAGGAGTCAGATTGGCTTACCCATGAAAGATGGAAAGTTTCTTCCTGAGGTTTATAAAAGTAGTGGTGTTGTATAGCATCTCCCCCCAGGTGTTGGATGGCATCTCCTCCCAGGTGTTGGATGGCATCTCCTCCCAAGCGAGAGGAAGATTTGAGCTCATCTAATTACATCAGTCATGTAGACAGTGAGTTAACAGGGGAGAAGTGATTTAAAGAGTAACAGACATTCAAGAATATTTTAATTTCTTTGCTTATCTGCCAAGAACCTCAGTGTGACCCAGTTTTATCTTTGAATTTCATTTATATGTTAGCCATAGTGAAATGCTTCTTTGGAGGGTTATGAACTCAATACTAGGTGGTGTGTTCAAATATTTGCGTGCCCTTTAAAAATAAGTGAGACTAAAGACAGAGCAGGAGGAGTGGCCTGGCCACCTCAAAAGGCCTTCCAGAAGAGTTAGGGGAAGTATCTGCTTTTCTGGTTGTAAATGGTCACGCTTACACAGTAGGGAAACAGGATAAAACAGTAAGAGATGGTGGAGTCTCATCCTATCTTCTGTCTATCCAAGATTACTCTTGTTAATCCAACATCAAGATTTAGATCAAACTATGAGAATTTCTCAGTTTGACTCTGTGGATGGAATGGAAGGCATTGTGTCTCCCTACTCCTCTGCCAAATTGATGTGTTGAACCCCTGACCCCAGTGTGATGGGGACTTCGAGTATTCTGAGGTTGTTTGACTTGGAAGCAGTCATGAGGATGTGGTCCTATTGATGGGATCAGTGCCCTTGTAAGAGACGTCAGAGCTTTCCCTTACCCTATTGGGACACAGCAAGAAGGCAGTCACCTGAAAGTCAGGAAGAAGGCTGGGGAACCAAACTGATTGGCACCTTAATCTTGGACTTTCCTGTCTCCTGAGCTATGAGAACACATTTCTGTTGTTTAAGCTACCCAGTCCATGGTATTTCACTATAGGAACTCAAGCAGATTAAGGCAATGATTAGGTAATTTTGCTCAGGGTCTGATGAATATTTACTAATGTTTTATTTTGCTATTTTTGTTTGTGATGTTGGGGCCCAGAAAATGGTACTCCAAAACGAAGACTTCAAAAACAGCCTCAGAAGCAAAGTTTCTCTCTCACCTTCTTCTGCTCTCCTGTCTCTTACCTCTCATTCTCCCTCTAGAAAAGTCATAGAAACTAGAATTATTGTTATCTAAGGCAAGATACAGAAACATAAAACCTAAAAAATAGTACTCTGATTTCTCCCACCTTTCTGTATAAGAGCTAGTCATAGAGACATTCTCTGACCTACCTAATTAGCTTAATCATTTTATTTATATTTTATTCTTTTCTTTTTAATTTTTTTAATTTTTAATTTTATTTGTTCTAATTAGTTGTACATGACAGAGGCATTTTTATATTTTGATGACCTATCTTATTTGATGTAGGTTATAAGACCCCTATTCCAGAAAGGGTCCTGCACCCACCTGGAAGGAAGGACTGCCACGGAGGATGAGAAGAATCTGACAGACAGGTGGGCTGGGTTCCCATTTCCACCTCTTACTATGAGATCACATTTCTACATGGCTCCCCTGCAAGCTTCATTGAACCAAAGCACAGAAATGGATCGTTCTTTGGGTCTTGAACCTGAAGGACCCTGTGTCAAATAAAACTATGATAAAAAATTTGTTATGCTTTTCTCTTATTAGCCTGTCTTTTGTTATGGGATGTCAGTCATGATTTATCAGGACTGGCAGGAAATGGGTCACCCTCCTTCTGCCCCATAGTGAGTTACTTCTATGGTCTTCACAGGTGTGCTGATGGGTCACTGGGGCAAAATCATGCACTGTTATCTTTCTACTATTCAAGCTAAGAAGTACAGCTGTGGTGTTTTGGACTCGACTTCTTTTATCTTTTTGAGGTTGAATTATAAAAAGTACCCTCCTTTCCCATTTCCACCTCTCTCTCTCTCTTTTTGTAACCACAAGTAAAAATGATGATGTTATTACAACCACATTTTGTCAACATGGCACAAATCCTAAACTGTATCAATTCCACAGATCTTACCCTCTTTTCTTTTCTTTCCTTCCTTCTTTCTTTTTTCTTCCTCCCTCCCTTCCTCCCTTCCTTTCTTTTATACTGGGGATAGTATCCAGGGGCATTTTATCCCTGAGCTACATCCTCAAACTTTTTTATTTTGCTGAGTTGCTGAGGGTCTTACTAAATTGCTGAGGGTGTCCTTGAACTTGGGGTCCTCCTGCCTCAGCCTCCTAAGTTGCTGGGATTTCAGGTGTGCACCATTGTGCTGGGCTCTATTCTTTTTCTTATGAAGAAGGGAATCCCAAAGAGGCACATCCACATTAATACAACTGTCAAATTGGTGACATGGTGCTGTCCAGCGTGGACTAACTGATACACCCTAAATTTAATCCTAACGATGCCTCTCCAAGGGGCACGAGAAAGAAGCGAGGCAGAGAGAAGCCTTGAGCTCCCCTCAGAGGTCAGCCATAACATTTCCTAAATAGTTTTATAAACTGACTTTCAATTTCTCATATAAAACTTCCTGCAACAATTATCCTGTTAAAGTCCATTTACAACTTTGGGGACCATTAAAGTAATAAAAAAGAAAAAAAAAAGAAACTATAAGAAAGAAACTATAAAGAAAGCACAGAACTTAAAGCATAGAGCACAATGATACTCTATGATCATACCCATTATTTTGACCCTTACTGAAGGCATCCTGGTGTGGACCTACATGTCCCAGTCCTGCTGATCTTGATCAGCTACTTCATTCAGGCATGACCACGAAGGTCTCATCAAAGGAGAAAAACTAGTCTCGTGCACTTTTCCCTCTCCTCAGACCAATCAAATCAAAATCTCTGGGGGAGGGGCCCAGGGATGAGAATTTTTTCAAAAAATTTTTCTGCATTTTTCTGTGCATTACAGTAGTTTTTAATGGTGGGACTTGTTCTTACATATTTGCATGTGCACACGAGATACCAGTACAATTTGCCCAATATCACTCCCCAGCACCCCCCTCCCTCCTTCCTCCTACCGCTCGCCCCTTTCCTCTTGATCTCCCTTTGGATTTTAGGGAGATCCACCTTCATTTTCCTTTTTCCTCTCTAGCTTCTGCATATAGGGAAATCATATGACCCTTGGCCTTCTGAATTTGACTTATTTTGCTTAACATGATGGTCTCTAGTTCCACATATTTTCCTGAAATGCCATAATTACATTTTTCTTCACGACTGACTAAAACTCCTCTATGTGTGTGTGCTACATTTTCTTCATTCATCCATTGAGGGACACCTGGACTGGTTCCATGGTTTGGCTGTTGTGAATTGTGCTGCTCTAAACATGGGTGTGCCATCTAATGCTGAAGTCAGATGACTTTTATTCTTGAGGATAAATACCAAGAAGTGGTGTAGCTGGGTCATGCGGCGGTTCCATGCCAGTCTTTTGAGGAAACTCCAGACTGATTTCCATAGTGTTGTCCTAATTTACAGTCCCACCAACAGTGTAGACGTGTGCCTTTTCCTCCACATCCTTTCCAGCATTTGTTAATTTGTCTTCTTGAGGATTGACATTCTGACTGGAGTGAGATAAAATCTCAGTGTAGTTTTGATTTGTATTTCCCTAATTGCTAATGATGTTGAACATCTTTTTCACATATTTGTTGGCCATTTGCACTTATTCTCTTGAGAAGTGTCTGTTTAATTTATTTGCCCATTTATTAATTGGGTTATTTGGGTTTGGGATGTAAAGTTTTTTGAGCTCTTTATATATTCGAGATATTAATCCTCACTCTCGCATTCTGTGGGTTGTCTCTTCACATTCCAAATTGTCTCCTTTGCTGTGCAGAAGCTTTTTCCTTTGATGCCGTCCCATTTACTAACTCTTGGCATTATTTCCTGAGCTTTCCGGGTCCTATTGAGAGAGTTGTTGCCTGTGCTTAAAAGCTGGAGTGTTGACTATGTTTTCTTCTAGGGTCGCATAGTTTCTGGTCTAATTCCTAGATCTTTGATCCATTTTGAGTTGATTTTTGTGCAGGGTGACAGACAAAGGTCTAGTTTCATTTTCCCCATGTGAATAACCAGTTGTCCCAGCGCCATTTGTTAAGAAGGCTGTCTTTTCTCCAATGTGTGTTTTTGGCACCTGTAAGATGAGAGGAGTGGAGGTGCATGGGTTTGCCTGTGTCTTCCACTCTGTGCGGTTGGTCTGTGTGTCTGTTTTTATGCTAGTTCCCTGTGGTTTTCGTTACTATAGCTCTGTAGCATCATTTGAACTAAGGTGTTATGCAGGCATGAGTATTACTGAAAACTTCTCAGGCTACTTAAATCTGCAGCCAACTTCAAAATCAGTGCACTAGGGCAAAAGTATTTTTTCAAACCTAGTTTTTTGTTTTTGAGTCCCATGATTTTCTTTTTATATTTTATGACTCCATTTCCTCTTGTTCCATCTTTTTCTACAGGCAGTTCCTCTTTGATCTCTTTTATATTTTAATTTTGCCTATTTAATTTTCTCTTCACTACTTCCTTTCAGCCTCTGTTCAAAGGAGGCTCTAAGCTGCATTTCATAAATCTGAGGTATTCTGGGTCTGCCCCTCACCTTGGTCTGGTAATCCCCCCTCCTCTAGTACCTGCTTCATTTATTAGAAATTAGATGCAAAACAAAATTCTGGAGAGACCACTGTTCTGAGCTCCTGCTTGTCCAACCCCAGCGGAGCGACCTGGGCCAAATGCCCTAGAAACAAATGGAGTCTAAGGAAGTGGGCAGATTCCCAAACAGACTCGTTTTTCATGAAAGCTTAAGATTCTATTTTACCTGAATCAGCTTAATAAGGAAGTCACCTCCACTTTAAACTTACCAAATTAAAACAAACAAACAGAAAAACCTGAAGTAAACAGATGTCAACTAATTTTTTGTTTCCTGTTTCCACCTTATAAAGCCCACTGCTCTGCTTGCTGGGGGCAGCTCTCATTTGTTTTGTGGAATGGAGGCTGTCCCCACTGGTTCCTGGATTAGCATGGACACCTTTCCATCTCTAGGTAAACCTGCTGTCCTCTGGTCCTTGGGCAAGGGGAGGCTCTCTGCCCAGCGCCAGGCCTCCTGTGAAGAACTGAGTTTCACTGACTTTCCTGCATTCGCCCCACGTTGTCCCAGGCCTGCTTTGCAGGGCTTTAGTTTGTTAACGCGGTTTCATTTAGAATCCGTTCAAGACCACATCAAACTTTTAAGAACCTGAGCAGAAGTCAGCCAGCCATGGCCCTAATACCATGCCTGACGCCCCAGGCCTGGAGTTCTGCGAGTGCTGGGATGCCTTTCAGGAGAGCCTGGAGGCCAGGCTGCCCACTGCACAGTGACTCCTCGGGTAGCACCCACCTTCCTACAAGTGTTTCCTGGGGACAGAAGAGTCACAGAGCAACTCAGCCTTTTGATAGGGAAAACCCAGCTGGCTTTCACTGTATGCTTGGCTCAGTTTCAGCAGGAAGATTCCCTGATGCCAGCAGAGCTGTCCCCCGCCCCCCAGCAGTACGTGGTGTTCTCTGAGCACAGCCTCGCCACTGCAGAGCCGGCCAAGCCTGCTCATTTCATTCACAACTTCTACAATAAACTGTGAGAAGAATTTTGGTGAATGATTTCTGAGGAGGTTTGCCACCTCCAGGAGGGTCTGTGAAACTCCTGCTGCAGGAGTGGTTTGTTGGTTTGTTTTCCCCCTGTGGTGCTGGACTCACGCATGAGGCCTGTGCATGCCAGGCAACTGCCTCACCACCGAGCCACACTCCCAGCCACACCTGCTGCCGTTCTTTGTTAAAGCGGTGAAATCTTTCTCGGTCTCACTACTGATGGGTTCTCCCTGGATAACTGAGCTGCTGCCTTCTGCCCTGTGCAGTGTGGATAGCTCGCAGTGATGAAGTACGTGTGCTACTCTGATCAGAAGACGACTCCTTAACTGGAGTCCAAGCGATCTCTCAGCAGACAGAGGGAGAGGAGCAAAGCCACCAGTCATTCCTCCCACCTAGACTCAGGCAGGACAGGGGCAGTGAACATTTAGCCTTCAATACCCGATGTTGCATAGATAATTATCCCAGAGGAAGAGAAAAATGAGATGCTCCATGGTGGAAAGGCTCCTAAAGAAATCACGTGTATTTAATTTTAATGAATAGGTATTTAAATATGACAATCAGAGCTTCAAATTTTTGATTAGATTTTCCTAAAGATTATATGAAGACGTATCAAGAGATTCAAAGTTAAGCTGTTAAAATCTTCATTTAATATAATTATTAAAAATTGGACTTAAATCTTTTGAGATAGAATTTCAGGAAGATTTTACTTTCTTCCCTTCCTTCCTGTTCTCCTTTCTATTAGGAGAGTTAAGGACTGGCACTGTGACAAAGAGTAGAAGAACCCATATTTTCGCAGAGCTTCCTCTGGGAAATGTTTCAAATGGAAACATTTGACCCCGTGAGCCCACTAACAGTGCCTAAAACCAAGAGAGATACAACCGCGGGGACTTACTGCGTTCTCTGATCACAATTCTCTGTCTCAAGAAGGAACTTCAGAGAAGGGCAGCTCCTAATTTTTTTTTTTTTTTTTTTTTTAAGGAAAAATGGGCTGCTACTTGGGCAAGTTTAAGGCCTTAAGCTGTAAGTTGAGCCACCCCGGGGTCTCATTCCTGAATAACAGAGCAGTGCTATGGTGCCAACAGCGGAAGTGGTGTGTCCCAGACTCTCTGCTGTGTCCTGCACATATTCTGTCTTTGAATTCCCAGATTAATTCTGTAGGAGAGAAAGAGTTATCATCTCCATTGCACATTTAAGGAAAATAAAATATGATTAATATTTTATTATAATCTAATGGATTAATTAGTGCCAGGTGATACTCTGCAAGGACTGGAACTGGGGCTCAAACCAGGGCTTTCAACTCCCACTCAGACCATCTTAGGGGCCCTGGGTGAGCCCCCATGAGTGGAATCAACTTTTTACTCTTCTGACAAAATGTTTGAGGAGAACAACTTAAAGGAGGAAAGACTTATTTGGCTTCTGGCTTCAGAGTTTCCAGCCCATGGCTGCTTGGCCCCTTGTCCATGGCTCTGGTGACCAGAGCATCGTAGTGGGGAGGGTGTGGGGGGGCAGAATCGCTCCCCATCCCAGTGGCCAGAACTAGAGAGAAGAGGAGAGAGAAGGACAGGAGAGGAAAGGACCAGGAACAGAATAAACCCTTCAAAAGCACACCCCAGTGACCACTCCCCCCAGCCAGGCCTTCTGTCCATTTCCCCCACCTACCAAGAGCACCAGAGGCCAATGGCCAAGCCTTTAGCTTATGCCTCAGGGGACAGTTTAGATCCAAACCCATGAACATCCCCAATCATTCAACAAACAGGAATTGAGTACCAGCTATGTGCCAGGGGGGGTTCGATAGGGAAGGAGTCAGCCTCTGCCCTCAGGGAATTCATAGAGTAAAGCAATTTCCTCCTACTTGGCTCCATAACAAAAGTGCTCCTCAGATCCCTTTGCCGGGCAGTTACTGACCCTCTGGGGAAGCTGCAGTTAACTGACCTGCAGCCGCAGCGGGAGGGTGTGGAATTCCAGAAGCAAAGCTGCTTGTCATTTGGCCATTTCTGCAGGCCTGCCTACTTTCTGCCTTTTGAAACACCCAAAGGTGCTAGGAAGCCGCGGCCCCGCTCTGGGTTTCCCCTGACAAGGCTCTCAAACCCGAGGGAGCATCAGTCGCCTCTGGAACCTAAGACAGCCCAGCCCAGCCCCAGTTTCAGCGGATCTTAGGTGGCGCCTCGGAATTTACGTATCTAACAAGTTTCCAGGTGGCGTGGAGTGGCGCTGGTGCAGGACCACACTTCCAGACCCCTGTCAGACCCCCTGTGTGTCTTCGTTGGCTTCTCGGTTTTGTCAGGTCAGGAAATGATTCTCTCTGGTGGGATCCCTAATGAGTTTGGTCTCTGTGCAGATATTTGATCTTAAAAGTCTCAGATTTCGCTCCGCTTCTTTCCCTTCCATCTTTTGGACAGAATGTATATTGAGATCTGTGTTTAGAAACTGAGTACTCAAGTAAATGAGACTCAGTGCCTGGGAATTTTGTGTATATACAATACGAATTTCTGTCTTTTAATCTTCATTTCATATTAACTGTCAGTATGATTGTAATTTTGTTTTTACTCATTCTTTTTAGTTATATACAACATTAGGATACATTTTGACATAATCACAAAAACATGGAATATAATAAGCTCTCACTCAGTCCCCAGCATTTCCTTCCCTGCTCCCTTTACTCCCTCTCCCTTTACTCTACTCATCTTTCTGTGATTTATTTATAGTTTTGTTTAAATTAATGTCTTGTGGATATACTTGATGTTGGAATTCTTAAATGGGTATATTCTGTCTAATGCTATAAGTTTGTTTCAAGATAATGTGCCAATTACAAATTAAACTGAAAATTCATCTGATTTTACTAATGTGCCAAAATAATCGAACTGAGTTAAATCCTTGAGAAGTTTTCACAGAGCAAGGAAATAAAAAAGCAATTGAGCAAACTGAAATAAAATCTCAATTTTTCTCCTAGATGCCAGGTATCTAGTATGTTGAATGGCTTATCAGCTGCACTGATGACCTGGGAGTTGCCATATATGGATAAATGGATGATCAGGTTTTAAGTGTTCAGGATGTGATGCAGTATGCTCAGTACTAAAGTTTCTTGAAAAATACAGGAGCATGTGATGACTCAAGGGTCTCAGGAGCTTGGATCATGCGCTGTCAGTGAGATTTTGCTCTCACCCCACCCACTGTTCCTCGAGTGCTCACCATGTGGAGGGCACCAAGGCCAGTGCTAAGCATGCATTGCTTGGTCCTCACCAAGTCTTATCTCCATTTCACTAAGGCTTTAGAAGGATTGAACACTGCGCGCTGGCAGTCAGTACTGGTGTTGTTGCTCAAGGCCGGAAGCTTCCGTGTCCAGGTGCAGGAGCTTCTGCTTTGGGGGAGGTGGTGCACCCTAAAAGGAGTGGGTGGACTCAGGCTTCTGCATCCCAGCAGTTACCGCTCTGCCTGAGTCCTCCTGCTGACTTCAAAGCCCAGCTGAACTTTGCCCTTTCCTTGCGTCCTCCCACTGATGGTGTGCGGGATGTGGCATACCACAAGACTGACATCACAAGGAACAGGGTGTGCAGTCCATCAAAGACACCAGAGTGCACACCCCTTGTGAGGATATTTCCAAAACGTTCAATGGACAATTTTAGCTTTGGATATTTCCCTCAACATTATCTTGGGTCAGGTGGGAGATGTCCTTAGGGATTAGCAAAGACCTTTTTCTTGATATCTTGAGATCAACTTGGCAACATTCACAAGTTCAAGTTCTCTTGTTGCTTTAAAGTGCATCTCAGTTTTAAACAACCTTCTGTTCTCCTGCCCCTGCAAACATGATCACCCTCCAGCCTTCCTTCAACCGTGAAGGAGGGCTCTGGCATGCCCGCAGCTGTCCAAGCCAGACATTCATCCTTGACTCTATTTTCCTCCCTATCCTTTAACCGTCTAATTAATCATTTTGTAACTCTGCTTCCTAGGAGATCACCCACTCTTTCCCCAGTGGCTCTCTTCTTTTCTGCCTGCTTTCCTCCTTGTTTGCTACTCTCTCATCTTTTATTTATGATGTTAAAGTGATCCTTCTAACACTAAGTTTTCACGTCATGTTCCCACTTTAACCTTCTAATAGCTTTCCATTGCCCTTGGCACGAGCTCCCGCTTTGCACCGTGGCCATGGGATACTTCCACTACTGGCCTGCACTGCCTCTCTTGTCCCATCTCTGACCTCTCCCACTCCTACCACCATGAATTGGGTTTTGCTTCTTTAAAGGACTTCATGCTCTTTCCCCTGTGAAACTTCTTAGATGCTGTTTTGCTTATTGGCACACCCTTTCCTCAGTTCCTCCTCCTTAGCTGGAATATTCCTTTCTCCAGGAAACTTTCAATTCTTCTCAATTAACTAAGTTACTGAACTTCTTTAATGTAATACCTATCCACTTTATTATAAATACTTATAGTCTGTCTTGTCTGATAACCTGTAAGCTGAGATGTCAGCGGCCATATCTAGGTGCTTTGATGTACCATGTGGAGGGGGCAAAATAAATAGCTATTCATGAGTTACTATAGCAAACGACCTAAGCAGGGTCGCATCTTGTCCAGCCCTTACTAACGCCCAGAACACACATGTGGCATTTTACCTCTGCCATCCCAAGCTTGCTTTTATGATGAAAAACAAACACCCTGGGCTAGTGTATCTGAAACTTTGGGTTAGCTCCAGATAAAACTGAAATGAAAAAAAAAAAAAAAAAGAATTCAGAGATCGCTGTTGTCATGTTGCTGAGGTTCAGTTTTCTCTCCCTGTCTAGTGCTCCCAACTGAGAACCATACCAGTTGATGTTGATGCCCTTCTAAAGTACAGGCAAGAACAGGTCTGGCTACAGAACCTCGAAGTAACACATTCTGTAAGTGTGTGTTACTTCCCCCTCTCTCTACAAACACACACACACACCAGAGAGAGAGAGAGAGAGAGAGAGAGAGAGAGAGAGACCCTATGCAAAGGTAGCGGGTCCCCTTGACCCTTCTGGATGGCTCTAGGGGCTCCCCAATCATTCTACTAACTCCAGACCTTGAGTGCCCATGTTGTTTCTGGCTCAAAGCTGCTGCTTCATAGGGTCAGCTATAAAGTGGCTGTGCTGTCCAGCCATCACTTTCCCTCCTTTTGGCCGTGTCGTACCAGATGTGGAACTTGGCCCTAAGACATAATAAATAATCCATTTTTTTTGGAATGGTTTGGTTTGGGGCTGAATTGGCAGAAAGTTTATTTTGCCAAATGCTTGTTTTCGTGGTCTACCTGAGCTTTAGTCTTTTTCTCTAATATGTAGACTCGCACAGGGTCAGGGGAGAGAGGCGTGGCTTGCGCAGGTCTGTAAGAACAATCGTGCTCTCAGCTACCCTGTCCTCAAATTGTGTTAGTGCACTGATGTCATTTGGAAATTGCATGTGGCGGCTCTGGGTTCTGGAAAACTCCTCAAGACTGCCTTGGCTGAGCCTACTCTGGGGACACAGCGACATGGTTAGACTGGCGGTGGCGCAGGGGGCAGAACCAAGACCAGAGACTGAAGGAGAGATGCCCAGTGACCTCAGCACAGCTGGCACAGGGTGAGAAAGGGCAGCGGGAGGCGGCAGGTTGGGGACCAGAGTCAGAAAGAGAAGAGACAGGCCCTGGGAGCTGGGGTCAGGCGTGAGAAAGTGGTGGGAGAGGGCAGCCAGCAGGGTGGTGAGGGGGATCCTGAGGCGACAGAAGACATTTGTCAGGAGGATGCTGGGACTGGGTTTCCAGGGTTTGCTTTGGGGATGGTCAGACACCCACATCTTCAGAACTGCCCAAATTAGGAGTGTGTCTTTGTTTCCATGGTTGTGGTACAAATTGCCACAAACCCAGTGGCTTACGGCAATACAAATTATTAAAGTCCTTCTGGAGGGAACTGTGACCTAAGTTTCCTTGCTGAGCTAAAACCAAGGTGTTGCAGGGCGCGTACCTTCTGGGGACCCTGGAGGACTCCACTTCCTTGTCCTTCCAGCCTTGAGAGGCTGCCCGGCTCTCTGCTTTTAGGGACGCATGTGGTAAGGTCCTCGAGTTTCTTCGATTATGTCTGCAGATTATGTCTGTCCCTTTGCCATGTAAGGGAGCACACAAGCCGTTATTCCGCCCCCACGGGACCATGCCTCGTCTGGCTTCAGTTCTACTCTCCTTTTAATCCCAACAAAACCGAGGCCACTGTTACAAGCCAGAGGACTTCTGCTCTCTATTTCCTACAGAATGCATTGCCAAGGAAGGTCCTGCCATTATCTGTGTCTCCTCTGCCCTGTCTAAAGCAGGGAGTCTCTAAATATCTGAGTGGTCCTGGCTCAGTGTCGTGGTGCCTGGAGGGTGGATCACACAGCAGGCTGCCTGGGGCAGGAGATGAGTGTTTTGACCGCTCTCACTGTGACCTGCAGGGCTACCCAGTCAGAGCATCTGAGTTCGTCTCAGACTTGGAGGGTTCATGCTCCTTTTCTTACACAGTCACGCACTGCAGAGCGGTGCTTTGGTCAGTGACAGACTGCATGATGGCCGTCCGAATGTGTGGCTTGGTGGTGTCACAGGCAGCTTGGTTTGTGTAGGTGCACTCTGTGACGGTCACACAATGACAAACTTACCTCCCCACATTTCTCAGGAATGTGAGCAGTGCTTGGCTGTATTTAAAGTCAGATGAGCATGATTCATAGAAACAAGGTGCTTATTGTGAGACTGTAAGCATCACATCTTGTACAACCTAGAATTCTGAGTGTCACTTTGACACCTTTGAGCTTCATGGGACCCCAAAGGCTTGGCTGTGAGGTCCCTTGTCCTTGCCAAATGTGTTCTGCACCCACACTTTGCCCTGGTCCTTCTGTTGGCAGACCAGTTGCACCCTACCTGTCTGCTGCCTTGCGAGCCACCCTTCCCCCCCGCTGCCCCCCCCATCCTGTCGCTGCTCAGGCTGCCTCCACAGGCCCTGCTGCTTCGCCCTGCTCCTGAGCGCAGTCCAGTGTGCACAGCATGTGCGGTTCCCTGGGAGTGAACCTGCATCAGAGGTCAAATCAGCATTTGGTACTAGTCACAGGACTTGGAATCCCTCCTCCACCACCTGGGTGAGTAGGAGGGGCTCAGGACCCATGTTTGCCACTGTCATTGCCAAGTACCTAGCATGTCCCTTTGAAAAAGAAACATTCCTCCCTAGTCCCTTCCTGCAAATGGCATGGCGGACACAGTCTTTATCATGCAAAAGGCAAAAACACATGATTAGATCAGAGGTTCTCAGGACTTTAGTGGAGGGTTCCAGGAACACTGCTGAAATGTGGAAGGGGACAGAACATAAGGAATTGGTTTCACAGGAACTTCATTAGCTTCCTGGGTATAACGTGACCTCAGATACTAAGTTAATAGACACAGAATGTGTTGGGAGGGAGAGGAACTTGGCGAGACGAAGCCCCATTCCATCTCACTTTGCAATGATGTCTTGTCTTGACTTTTAAAGAAACAAGAAGATATTTATGTCTAGAATATAAAAGGAATTGGTATGAATCCACTAGGAAAAGAGGAAATTTAACAGCAGAACACAGACAAAGGGTGTGACTAGGCAGTTGGCAGAAATTCAATGACGGCTAATAAATGTTTGAAGAGATGCTGTCTAACTAGTAATCAAGGCAATGCAAATCAAAATAACCATGTGCCTTACTCTCATTATTTGGCAGACATGAGAATATCAGAATGTCACATACTGGTGAGATATGTGGAAACTGGGACTCTGATGACTGCAGTTATCTGGGGTACAGTCCCACCCAATGAGTGACAGGAGCCTCCCTGTGCTCTGTGACTAGCACTGTTGCTCCTGGGAAGTCCTCAAGGAGGTGTTTATGAGGGAGTTCAGCCAAGTGGTATTTTTGTTTTTGCTTTTTGTGTGATGCTGAGAATTGAACCCAGGGCCTTGTGCATGCTGGGCCAGTGCTCTACCACTGGGCTACACCCCCAGCTCCAAGTGGGATTTATGGTCATGATGAATTGGAAGCAAACTACATGATCATTGATTGACGAGGCAACTGATAAAATTCAATGGGATGATTGGATTATCAGCTTAGTCAAAAATATAATTTAGATATATATTTAACAACATGGCAAATCTTACATGGTATTGAATAAAAACTAAGTGAAGAGACAAGATAACACTTGGAGATAATCCCTTTTATTAAAATGAAAATTCAAATGCAAAACATGTCATATTTAAAAGGCACATATCAAGCCGGGCGCAGTGGTGCATGCCTGTAATCCCAGCATTTGGGAGGCTGAGGCAGGAGGATCGCGAGTTCAAAAGCCAGCCTCAGCAACTTAGCAAGGCCCTAAGCAACTCAGTGAGACCCTGTCTCTAAATAAAATACAAAATAGGGCTGGCGGTGTGGCTCAGTGGCCGAATGCCCCTGGGTTCAATCCCCAGTACCAAAAAAAAAAAAAAAAAAAAAAAAAAAAAGGCACATATCTCTAAGGAAATGTATGAAAGGTGAAAAGGAAAGAATATTTGCCTATGAATGCGGAAAGAGACTGCGGGTGGGGGTGGAGATAAAAAATAATAAAGGAAGATGTAATAAACAAAGGGTCCAACCTTGACAGGTAGTGATGGCATGCTGCAACATGGGGGTTACAAAAACTTGATTCTGTGTCCCTGATTCCAAAGGAGTAAAGAAGGAGGGGAAGGCGGCGGGGATGAGGGGGAGGGGAGAAGGGAGCAGGAGTGGAATGTGGGGGCAGGTTATAGAAATCTGACTTCAGGAGGGTGGTTTCCAAACACTGGTCGATTCTCTTGCAGCCACTTTGGGGTCCTCTCCCAGTGAGGACAGAGTCTTAGACCCTGAAGGCCTCCTGACCTAGCAGGAAGGAACTTGGGATGGAAGATACTTGGGATGATCTTTGTTGGCTTGCAGGACATGTCCTCTCTTAGATGGGACAAGGGCATCTGCTCTGCCTGCCCTGCAGGGCATCTGAGAAGGAGAACATGTGATGGAAAAAGTTGAAAGCTTTCTGTAAAAGTCAGATGAGGCTGACACTGAGGGTGGACCCATGATTCTGGTAGAGAGGAGGGTGGGATGAGGTTTCCTGCGCCCCTGAACTTGTCTGGTCTTGGTTCCCTAAAAGACTGAGAGTCAAAACCAAATCCATAGAGAGTTCCTTTTAACTGCCTTCCCATCATGGCTCATTTGCTTCCCTCTGAAGTTCAAGACATGCTGTTAGTGTTGTTCATGGAGATCCTTGAGTGAGTAGGTTTCTTTTCTGTTCTGGGATGAAGGCAGGCATGGTTCCCGAGCAAGCTGGGCATATTAGGTGCTGGGAGTAAACCACTGAAGGAAGGAGGAAGGGAAGGTACATTCTCGAGTGCCAGGAATGGACAGGAGCCCTTGTGTAATCAAGCAATAGTCGGGCTCAGTCACAACCACTGTCCCTATCTCAGAGATGAGGTGAAAGGCTTGGGGAGACTTAAAGTGTTCTTGATGACATCAGTGTCATACACACAAAGTGGCAGTGTGAAGTTTGGATCTGATGGATGCCAGAGCCTGTCATTCTGTCCTACACCTCCAGAGATTGTGGAGGTCACCTCATAGCCGTGTCCTCCTCCAGCATTCACCCTGCATTTCAGATGAGGAAACTGAGGTCATCGGCGTTAATGACTGCTTTTTCCTGCTCCTCTAGGTGATGGCACCTGGTTTGGTATGACCCAAGCTTGCACACCACAGACCTGATTTCAAACCCTCACTCCATGGCATGCTGGTTGTGTTTCTGCTCAGGACTGTTATGCTTGCTGTTTCTCCTCTCCAAGTCTTTGCCAGAATCTTCCCTTCAGATTGCAAGGGTCCATTTACTCCCTAGCTTCTATCCCTCTTAGTGTTCTGCATAGTACTTCCGATCACCTGTGACAGTATCTGGTTGGTTTTTGAATACTCTCTTACTGTCTGTCCCCCCATTACAGTGATACCTAGCATAGGTCAGGTACTTAATCAATATTTAGTAAATTGGTGAGTAAATGAATGAAATGGCAACTTTGGGCAACTTAGTTTTACTAAGGTTGTTTATTTTCTATTTTTCTATTAAAAAAGATAATTAAATTTCCCTCAAGACGTTTGAGTAAAGATTAGATGACACACTACCTACATAACCTAGCCCAGTACCTGGCACTTCAAATATATTAGGGACTTCTGGCTTTTCTTTTCCTGCTGAGAAAGGATTCCTTTACACTGTTCATCTAACGAACAAATCAAATAAAATCTCAACAAAATCTCAATACTTTTATGTGCAATAGGAAAAAAAGACTCAATGAAAAATTGGTTTTAGGGCCAAAATTACATTGTAGAAAAAAGCTTAAAAAGAAGACATAAAAAATAAGGAAAACATGCAAAATAAAATAGAACAACATGCTGGAAACACGTTAGGGTCCTTGCCAATCTTAGTAGCAAGTCAGAGAACATTTGGTAAGGCAGGGTGGCTGGAAGGACACTCGGAGGGCTCTGGCTTTCTCACCCCTCCTGTCAGGGATACGCGCGGGGAGGCGGCACTTTCCAGGTAACCAGCCGCAGAGCCGCAGAGCAGGGCTGGACCCCAGATGCGCGCCTCTGCTTGCGCTCCCACCTCCCACACACCACTTGTGTTTGGCCTCCAAACACAGATTGGTTCAAACCAGTTTCAGAATTTAGAGGCTCAGCAGGTGGAAAACATTAATCATTCTGGTTTCAGATTCTTGGCTGTGTTCTGGAGACCAAGTAGCTTTCTAACGCTTCAGTATAAACATCTTAGCGTTTGTCATAACACTTCATTAAAGGAAAGGCATTAGGAGACTGTTTTTCTTTCTTGCTAAATTATATGATCTCTTCAAAAATTTCTTTGTTTCTCGGTCCAAACTTAAGTTGTAGAAAACAATTTAAAAAGAAGACATAATAAGGGGAAAATATGCAAATGAAAATAACAGAACAAAATGCTGGAAACTCTGTGGGATACTCGTCAAACGCAGCATCAAATCAGAGAATAGTAGTCTGAAGGTGTCTCCACCAATCAGTAAATGTGAAAGATGAGCTGAAGTTATGAACATGTCTTGAAAGTGTGGTAGAAAACAAGTTCAGCAATTTAAAAAATTTGATTTAAAGTCTCACTTTCAGTTCTTAGACACAGGTAATCTAAGAAATTTGAGTTTTTTCAATAATGAAAGCTTTACAAGGTTTAAAATTAGAATGTTTTTTACTGTCAGTTTTAGAGAAAAATAAAAAATAATGTGTTTATTGAGCTATAGTTCCCATCTATCTCATTCTAGATGGAATCATAATAGACATTTTTAAAAAAACTAGTTTCTAAGAATGAGCTAAATTTTTGTGAAATGGGTGTCTAGTAACTTTGCTGGTTCAGATACTCTCAAAGAACAGCCAAGTCATTACTTCTTCCCTCCCTTCCTTTCCGTGCCCTGTGATGCCCGCTCTTCCCTTCTCTCTTAGTGTCTCCCCTTTCCTTGTCTCTCCATCCTCCTCGGAGCCCCTTCCACCCCAGCCACTCTGCCTCCCAATTGCCATATATTCCCCATTGCCTCTCCCTGTCCCTCTTTCTTTCTTTTTGTCGGCCCAAGTGAATTTGAAAAAATCATATAAATAAATAAGGCTGTTAATATCTTAGAAATCCCATGTAGTAATCTTTTTAATTTAAAATATGCTGTTGCTTTGATTAGAAATGGAAATGATCTTAGATATAGTTTGTCACACAGATGTCCCTAAACTTAGGACAGGGCTATATCCCAATAAACCAATCATAAATAGAAAATATTATAAGTAAAAATTCATTTAACACATACCCACTGAACACCGTAGCCTGGTAACTCGGGACGCCGCTGAGGGTTGGCTGTTTACCCTTGGGGTCCTGGCTGACTGTGAGCTGAGCTCACTGACACTGCCCAGCCTCTCCAGAGTATCATCCCACAAAGCAGTAGTCCCAGAAAAGTCAGAATCCAAAATGTGAAGAACAGTTTCTACTGACTGTGTGCAGCATTTGTACCATCCTGAAGTTGAGAAATGTTAAACTGTGAGTTCAGAGACTGTTCACAGTCCTGTGTCTACCCTGCAACTCACACTCCTGCCATGTGACCGTGAAAAGGTGCAGCATATTCCTCGCTCTTTGACTTTGTTTTGGCCAACAGAATGGGGTGATCAGATGCCAGTGGTAAGCTTGGAGACCTACAGGATTGCTCTGGTTTGAATGTGGACCTGGCATATTCATAAGTGGTCACGTCACTGATAGCATTGAGAGATGGGGCTTTAAGGGGTGATTGAATCATGAGGGAGCCCTCCTGGATGGTTACAAGAGGGTTTGAATGAACCAGCTAGCCCATTCCATCCCCTCTGGAGGAGGCAGGAACTCTCTTGGAAGCAGAGACTTGGCCTTTATCGGACACCACTTGGGTGGTTCCTTGATCCGAGCTTCCCAGTCTCCAGACTGATAGAAATAACTTTATGCTGTTTGTAAGTTACCCTCTAAGGAATTTTAATAGCAGCAGAAACAGACTAAGACGGAAGCCTTGCGAGTTTCTGCTTTGCCCTCTTGCACCTTTGTCATTGCCAAGAGAAGGAGTCTCTTCTGCTGGTCTCAGAGAAATACAAGAAGCAGAACCAGGCAGCCAAGTCAAGCCTCAGTCAGCTGGGAAGGATACAGAAAATGACAATCCTCCAGCACAGGGAAATGGCAACCTCCCAAAACTGTCTGACCTGGAGGAAGAGGGAGGAGGCAGGCAGTCATTAATCTTCTCCCAGTCAATCCTTTCCCAGTAACAATGGGACCCCAGGGGAAAAAGTTACCAAACTTTCATTCCTTCCTAGGTTTATCCCCAGCATCTCCACCAAAAGTAAACATTCATCCCTTTCCAACCACAATGGGTCCTGAAGGGAAGAGGCAGATTCTGACATGCTGGCCCTGGACTTTGACCCTCTCCCATTACTGATGAGTCCTGGAAGGAGAAAAGTGGATACTGAAGCTCTAGATCTCAATGGGCCACAGAGGAAGAAGATAAGCAGTGAACACCGAGTTCTGAACAATTCCCAGTGACAGTGAGTTTCAGGGTTTTTATAACTTTTTTCCTGACTGCCCAAACTGACACATTCTGCCTCAGATTCCAATGATCAATTCACCCTCATTGTAAACTATAAAATTCAGGCTCCTTCTGTAACTGACGGCTATTTTTCTACCCAGAAAATGAGGCTCCTCAGTGCCTGATTGATTGACTCTGATGCGTCGTAATAAAGGAAAGTTTGCTGATCCCTTCGAGATCTGTTTCCATTCCGGTTATTGTGTTTTCATAATGGTGTCAAAACTGTGTTGGTGTTTTTTGCTTACAAGCTGACCCAAATTAACCTACAAATTCATGAACTAGCTAGCCCGTAGTGATAAGTGCCTGTTGTAATGCATGATTGAGATTAGGTGGTGGTCACTCATTATTGAAACGATAGGAAATTGATATACTATATAGCCCCATGTCTATTTGGAATGTGGGAACTGAGGCTCAGTGAAGTCTAAATACAAGTTAGTTTTTGCCAGACCTGGAACTGAGATTCAGAACTTCAGGTGGCTGCACCTGTGCTTGTGAATAAGTCATGCCATTTTGTGAAGTGAATATACTCCTAGAACTCTTCATTTAACACCTTTTCACTTAACTTCTATGAATGCCTCATTATTTAATTAATTTCAATTTATCATTTTATTAATCAGACTGAATAACATGATAAAAAGCAGGAAAAAGCAGGCAGTATTGTATTAACAAGATTTATAGTCTTGCAGTGGCAAATGTGTGGGCATGTGTCTGTGGTAGACAGCTAAGAAAATTTGTAATAATAGCTACCGTTAGTTGAGCAGTTACTCTAATTACTATGTGGCAGATGCTGTGATAAGTGGATTTCATTCGTTACCTCATCTGGGTTACACCAGGTGTCATCGTTTTAAATGTTTGTATTCCCTCCAGACTTCATGAGACTTAATCCCCAGTGCAGTCACATTAGAGGAATGGCCTTTGAAAGGCGATTAGGACATGAGGGTTCTGCCCTCCGGTATGAGGTAGAGCTGGAGGGAACGAGATAGGCCCCCCTATTGCCCTTCTATCACCTTCGCCACGTGAGAACACAATGTTTATGCCTGTCCTGCATGGGATGCAGTGATAGGCACCATGTTGGAAGCAGACAGCAGCCCTCACCAGACACCAAACCTGTTGGCACTTTGAACTTCTCAACTCTTATCACTTGAGACCTGAATTTCTATGGCTTATGGATTACCTAGTCTTTGGTGTCTAGTTATAGCAGTTCTCAGTGGACTAAGATGCCAGGGGTTGCTGTCACTTTGGCCTAAGTCAAGGCGGTGGTACCACACTGTAATTGGCACTATGTTCGAGCACCACACACACAGTAAACTGAAAGTTAGTTTTACTTAAGAATGTCTTCATGAAGTATCAAAAATCAATTTTATTATATTTCGACCCTTTGAGTTCACATCTTTTAAATACACACCTGTTGGCCATTTCCGTCTTCTTTGGAAGAAATGTCCATTAGGGTCCTTTGCCCATTTTAAAATTGGGTTGTTTGTTTTCTTGCTGTTGAGTTGTTTGAGACCTCATATACTCTGGATATTAACTGCTTGTCAGATGTGTAGTTTGCAAATATTTCCTCCCTTTCTGTAGGTTACTGCTTCACGCTGTTGATTGTTTCCTTTGCCATGTGGAAGCGTTTTATGGAAATTTGGGGATCATTGATGATTTTCTATTTTTGATGAAATTTCCATTCCACCATAACCTATGAAAATTGAGAGTTGATGTATTTAGAAGTCAGATGAGACTTAGAGAAAGAGATATATGTACGTGTGAGAAAGGGCCTTCACTTCCTGTTTGCCGTGGATACCATTGGGAGAAAGACCCGCAGTTCAGGAAGCTGCTTAGAGTGCCCATGTGAAGGGAAACTGCTGATCCAACACTGTGGCTGAAACAAAGCCACACGATGAAGAAAGCTAATTCAGGATAGGCAGTGGGAAGGGAGGTGGCAAGGTGGGAGAGTAGTGTGCTCCGTTAACTGCAGAGGTGTGGCAAGGGTCCTGGTGGACAGCGGGTGCAGGAGGCCGGGAGGACAGCCTGGCTGGCCCTGAGGATTGGGTGAGAGCTGTGCTCTGGCCAGGCTCTCTCCACTGGCTCCTGCTGCTCCACACGGCAAGGCCACTTCCACACACCTGGTCATGTCACTTGTCACTGCAGCCTCGCGGGGAGAACCCCAGCTTTGTAACTAGACACACCTGAGTTTGAATTTTGCCCCCCCACCCCGACCCAGTGCTTACTAGTGTGTGACCTCAGGGAAGTCACTTAACCTCTCTGAGCCTGTTTCCTAATTGCCTTGCAGGTTCTTGATGATTTAATAAGCCACCATCTGTAAACCATCTGGAGCATCTTCAATTCAGGTAGAGCAGCTGTTGTCATCATGGCCCACCCCTGGCGGGATCAGGGCTGGAACCAGGGTGGCAGCCACAGGCCAACAGGACAGTGCTCTAGCCTCAGGCAGTGCTGAGTTCGGGTCCAGCGCCACTTCCTTTCTAACTCTCACTCCAGGGACTGAATGGGCCTGAGTATGCAGCGCTGCACAGCGGACGCACCAGCAGGGACTCTTACCACGTCGCCGACCGCCTCCGCTCATCCACCTTTGGCTTCTTATTGGCTCCCCTGCTGCGTCAGATCTTCTGGTCTTGTGCATACAGGGCTGGGACGCTGAGCGGGGTGTTGGACGGGCTACTGTTCCCGTTCCCCTGCTGATCCGGCATGTGTAAGCTCTCTCTCGCTCAGGGGGCCTGGCCATCTAGCAGCACTGAGTGGTCCCAGGTCTCCTGTCCTGAGGAGGAAGTCACTGGGGGCTTTGGGCTGGGGCAGATCCCTGCAGAATCCTGCCAAGCTGACGCTGACGGGCACCCTGCATGCAGCTCCTTCTGTGGGTCTTCTTGCTTGGCTGGGGGGTCCCTGGATTCACTGGCCCACTCTCTGCCTTGGCCACGCCTATCCTCCTGGGGCACTTTTCTTTGTCTAGAGCTCCCCTCCCCCTACCCCTCCCCTCCTCTCCCTTGCCCTCCTCTCTCCTCTCTTCTCTTTCTTGTTTTCAGTCAATGTACTGTTTTTCCGATTGTTCAAGTTTTTAGGGTACATCTTGGAAAAGGAAGAAGGGGGAACAAAATAATGCACAAGGGGAAGTCAAACTGGGACATGTTAGAAGTGATCCTAAACTTCAGAGGAATTCCAGTAGAATTAGGATTGGTCTTTGTTCTGTTTTAGCCCTCTTTATTAATCACATTTTCCAGTGAATCTCTGAAATCCACTTCTTTTCATTTCTTAATCATTTTTCCACTGAATCTTAAATCTACTCTTGTCTAATCTGTCTCTTTATTCTTATTTTATGCAATTTATGAAATGACTTTCTTCATCACTTTCTTTAGTGTTTCTTTTTTAAGTTGAGTGCTCAATATTCAATATTCTTTTCTAGAGTGGCAGTAAACAGCAGAAATGGGTTGGGATGGTTGAGGTGGGGCCAGAGTTCAGAGTTCTAAGAGGAGGTTTTTTTTTTTTTTTTTTTTAGGTTCATTCTCCCTAAGAAAGAAACCCTGGTCCAGCCAGAATGAAACTCTAGAAAATAATATAACAGGTGTAATACTTTTCAAGAGCTGAGTGCCAGGTGCTTTACACGCATTATCTCATTGTCATCTTCTAGCAACAGTGAGGTGAGGTACTAGGTAGTCATGAGACTCTCCCTCTCTCTCAGCTTCACCACCAGAACTTCATTATCCAGGGCGCTAGGGATGGCGGGCCCCAGAGCAAGGGGCCAGAATGGCCAGTTCCTGGTGGAGTCGCTCTGCCTGCCTGGTGGGTGCCTTCCTGCTGTGTCTTCACGTAGCATCTCCTCTGTATGAGCAGAGAGAGAGAGAGAGAGCGAGAGTGAGAGAGAGAGAGAGAGAGAGAGAGAGCAAGAGAGTGAGCGCTGTAGAAATTTCTTCCACATTCATTAACGAGGAAACAGGTTTAGAAAGGGTAAGTACTTTACTCCTTACTTCAGCAATTCCCCAGTTATGGTTCAGAAACTTAAGACCAGCTTCAGGCCAAACCCACAGTCTGTCTCCAGAGTTCTTGGCTAGGCTGTCTCCCCAGAGTGCAGAAACTGGGGTGGAACCAGGAGAGAGCCTGCTGGGGAGGGCACTGAGTTTGGGCCGAGTGGGCCCTCTCTTTCTAAGAGGAGGCATGGCAATTTGATTTGGCATTTCTAGGTGTCTTACTGTGGTCTTGCCTTTATGTTGCTTCTTCCTAGCTTTTCATACAAATTTTGATGGTTATATTCTCATTTACCTTTAAAAACCACCCTGATGACCACTGAGAAGGCTCACCCTCCCCCACAACCTTGGTTGGTGTTGTTTTTTCACTGTCCATTCTTACAAAGAATCTGCCATGATGGAAAGGCAGTGAGGTTACCACACATTCTTGCCAAGGGTAGACCTGGGTGTGATGGAGGAGGTTCTGCAGCTATGTGGGCTCAGGGAGGAAACCGTCCAGGCATTCAGCGGAAACCTCCCAGCCTCACTGCTTTGGGCCAGTTCTTCCTCTGGGGTCAGTCTGGGGGCAATGCTCTTGAGCAGGCCTCACTTTGGCTGTCCGGTATTAAGGTTTCTGCTGCCTGGTAGTGGCATGCGTGGTTATTATTTATTTATTTTTACCGATTCAACTCACTTTCCCTGATTAAGGTCGGGACTCCTCTGCTTTGGTCACTTCGGACCCTTGGTGGAGTCTTCATATCTTGCCTTTGCCTTGTGCTTCCTTTTCTTAGGCACATTTCAGGTTTCAATTAGTAGTCTCTATCCGCCCCCAAGGAGAGCACCACCATAGACCTGCGGCAGTCGTGACAGTGAGGAGGAAGTCCAGGAGCCAGGCGAAGGCCCACTGGAGGGAGAAAATAATGCCTCCTAGGTGGGTTTTTTCAATTGAAGTAAATCTAAGACCTGACGCTCTTATAGTCCTGGCTTTGAAGATGACACGATCACCTTTATTGAATGTTTATGTATACTATGTCATGCACATTGCCAACCTATCTACTTAACCCTTAATAAACTCTGAACAAGAAAATTTTTGATTTCCAGAGGAGAGAAATCAGGGCTTAGAGCGATTAAGTGCCTGGCCAAAGGGTCATGCAGCTAATCAGTGGTGGCCCTGGGATTAGAGTTCTGCAATCCGAGCCTCTGATCTGTTGTGTAAAGGAAAACACACATAGAATGAGTTAGCCAACTAACCCCAGCGAAGTTACATAAACTCTCTGGGGCTGGAAGATAATTTCAGTATTTAAACAAGGAGTGAGGCAACACAGCTCTCCAGAGATTTGCAAACTACTTCTCTGTCTGCTCCCAGGTGCTTGGTTGACAGTACCACCTCAGCCTGATGACCCAGAAGCTGCCCTTGGATTCCTTCATTTACTGCATCTAATCTGGTAAATCTTGCTCTACCTCTACTGCACTTCTTGAATCTGATAATTTGTCTTCATCTCTGCTGCCACACCCTGGAAGTCAGGGCCCTTCAGACTCTCCCTGGACTGCTGAAATAGACTCCCAAGTTGCCTCCCTGCCTTTACTCCTGTCCCAAGAAAGCCTCTTTGCCACACACAAGCCAGAGTCTGCTGGCTTTTCAAATCACCTGCCAAAGGTCCCATCTCAAAGTACCATTACATTGGGGATTAGGGCTTCAACAAATGAAAATTTTGGAGGGACACAAACATGTAGTCCAGACATTTAGCATGAAAATCATTTGTCTGTGCACAATCATTTATTGTCTGTTTTCTCCAACAGTAATATAAACTCTGAGACCAGACACCATATCTGCTCTTTAGTAGGAACTAAATAAATAGCTTTGAAGAATGAATAAATAAAAAAGCAAAGCAAGCAAAATTCAAAGCTTATGGGTAGCACCTATCTTATAACAGGCTAAATCCTTTATCTTTTACCGACTTCTCAAGTTTTTGAAGAAATATTCTAAATTCTGGAGTTCTAGGTGAAGGAATTTTATCCAGGTGGGGAGTGTAGTAGAAGGAAATTCATTTGTTATTTTGTTTTAACTTTTTAATCCCCAAGAGATATGTAAAAGTTGTTGGAGATTTCTTTAGCAAAGAGTCAATTTGAACAAACCCCTTTGTTTAGAAAAGTTTGGCCATATGACCTTTAAAGGTAAATGGGCACTCATTTCCTTGGGGGAAATCCAGGTGTGGTGAAATGGTCTAAAAGCAAATGCTTCTTACTAGGCTCTTGAGGATTCTCTTTATATCAGTAAAAACCCTATTATTCTTGGGAAGCAAAGAGGATTTGAATCCACTATACTTGGCAGTTGGCTCCCATCCTCTGCCCAGCTCAGTCCTCCCAACAGGAAGGGAGTGGGGACTCGGGGAGGTGAGAGTGCACACTTCATGGTGACTTGGCACTTTCCTGTTCAGTCTGTGGTCTGTCACATCTGTGTTCTGTTAGGCCTGTGGCGTGTTTCTTATGCTGATGTGAATTTTTAGTATTAATCTATCTCCTATACAAATAAAATGCTTTTACCTTTTTTTTTTCTAAGCATGAAGTAAAAGAGTAAAGTAGTATTGGAAATAAAAGAACTTATTCTCTTTTGGTAACTTGTAATGACAGAACCCCGTTTTCTGTGTTACGGATGAGCTTTGACATGGTGCGAGGCTGGAGGTAAGGGCAGCTGGGAGACGCCATAGGAGTTATTATTTTGTATGTTGGGATTTTGTCCCTCATGTCTGGGACAGAGAAGACTGGGTCTTAGCAAGGGGGTTCTGAGTGAAAGGAGCCTTGGGCTCCCACCCCCACACTGTGGGCACTGAGTTGGCCCTTCCAGTGGCACCTGGAAATCGTGAGGAAGTCCACAGTGGCTTTTGAAATGGGGTGCTGGGCACTTGGGAGCTGCGAGCAGGCATTTCTAGTAGTCACAGAGGGGACCTGCCCCATAGCAAACAGGAAGAGGGAAGCAGGCCCGTCAGGAATGTCGAAGTGATTACAGCGTGCCAGGCGCCGGAGGACTCAGGAGGAGTGATGGCGTGGAGAGAATGGACAGCAGTGACAGGTCAGCCTGGCCATCTCACCTGCCCGGTCCCTGAGGACCACCCTGAGTGTGATAGATCGTCCTACTAGATGGGCCAGTGCCTGCCCAGCCAGCTCTAGCCAGTACAAATACCACAATGTAATTTTAAAAATGTAGTAGTCATATGAAGAAACAGCAAAAATAAACAAGTGAAATTAATTTTAATAATTTTTTTTACCTAATGGACCTAAACCATTATAATCTCAATGAGTGGGACTAACCTACTCATGTGCTGGTGAACAGCTCTATGAAAAAAAAATTCCTGTCTTGGCAGAGTTTAGCAGTGTCTGTGGTGAAATGCTCTTTCAATGTTCTATTTCAGGTGATAATAATGACAACTCACAATTACTGAGTGCTGACTTGTGTCAGACTCTCCACCCCTATATGTTAACATTTGTATTCACAGGCATGTTTCTATCTACCTTACTTCCATCGTAGATGACAAATGAGGCTGGAAGGTTAAATAACTTGTCCAGTGAGAAGTAGCAAAACTTCAATCTCCATATAGATCCTCAGACTTTTACCAAGTGCCAAGAACGAAAGCAAGGCGGGACTGAAGGAAGGCAGGGAGCGGGAAGGGAGGAGGAAAGGAGGATGCCTGTTCTGCCGAAGCCAGAGTGAGGCCAGAGCGCACTGTCTACTGTAACTCTGTTCACATTCCGAGCTCGGCCATGGATTGGTGCGGGCGGGGGGCCAGTGCAGAGCTCAAGAAGATGGACAGGGCTTGAGCCTCTCCACCAAGAAGTCAGCCACGTACACAGGTCACACTGATTGCTGCTGGAAGAAGAGCCTGATCTACCTTCTCCGGACTGAGCCCAGAGCAGCAGGAAGTGATGTGAAGGAGAAAAGGGATAGGGGACTGGGAGTCTTGGCTATTACCAGCAGGGCGCCCTTCAGAACTTCTGGGTCACTAATGAGGCAGGAAATATAGATGTGTTTTAGGTTTAACCGGGACGAGTTGGGAACTTTGAGCCAATAGAGGAATCGCAGGAAGCAGGCAGAGTATGGGGAGAAGGCCCAGAGCAACTCCATGAGCCAATTTGCATATAGTGGCAGGGTTTGCCTGTGTGTGTGTGATTTTTGCAGAAAAGACATGCCCCCAAAGACTTCCTTGCACAGTTTAGGGTGGTGGGAATGCAAGAATCAACAGTGTACAGTGGTACTGAGTGGGACGACAGGAAATAGTACCTTCAAAGAGAGAGAGAGAAGCAGTCAAGACCCATTGCTCTCTTTCTCTCCATCCCACTCGGTCTCTGATCATCAGGAACAGATTTCTGTGATCATCGGGAACAGATTTCTGTGGTTCTTTCTGGGGAAGGACAATATTTCAGAATTGGTAATTTGTTCCACTCTGGCTATTTCCTGTTACTCCCAGCTCATTATTTTGGGAGAAGGAAAGGTTGAATGCTAAAAGGATAAAAGGATTCTCCCAACTGTTGAGTTTCAAAATCTCAGGCCCAGAGGGAAGCAGGAAACAGTTGAAGACTAAGTGGGTGGCTTTCTTGCCACCCAGATAAGGCAAAGATCCCCTGGCCTGGGGAAAAGGGGACAAGGGATGAGCTGGGTGCATAGATACAGGTAGATCTGTGCGCGGGGAGCCCTGTCCCTGCTGAAGCCTGGGGTGGGGGGTGGTTCAGCCATACACCAGGTATGTTTTAAGATTAAGATGTTGTTCTGGAAGGGAGTTTCTAGTGTGTCAGGGATCTGCCCTCAGTCTTCGTCAACCACGTGACCCTTCTGTCAGTGCTTTAGCTCAGCGCTTTTCAAATTTTGTGAAGACACAAATCTTTTTAAAATATAGGTTCTGATTTGGTAGGCCTGGAGTGGGGCCTGGGAATTGTCATTTTTAACAAGCTCAGGTAAGCTGATGCTGCTCTCCTCAGAAATACGTGTGCCTCTCCTGTGCGAGACCTAGCAGTGCGGAAGCTGTGTCACGTAGGCCTGCCGCACCCCAAGAGGTGAGTCCTACTGTCCCATTTTGAAATTAAGGAAACTGAAGTGGATCCAGGCTCCAAGTCTATCTAATGATTTGGGTAAAAGTTTACACCTTTACACATCAAATTCTCACAACTGCAAAATGGGGAAAGCAGTTCTCTCCAAGAGACTGTTGGCAGACTGAATGCCTGCTAGACGCACCTGAAGGCAACTTGGAGAGGTAGTTGGTGCAAGGAATTAACATGGAACGTTGTCACAGGCTTTATATCTATAAACACAATGACATTCGCTTAGTAACTGTTCTGTTGAGGCATGTTGCTGAGTGTGTTTTATAGGTTATTTCATTCTAGCTCTCAAAGAGGAAGGGTATATAAGAAAATGGTTCCTTGTAAGGACATTGACGGTAACAGGGTAAAACTCTTCTTATCACAGAGTAGATATATCTGAATGTGAGAGCAAGAGAGAGTTCAAGGAACAATGCTGATTTGGTACAATTTTATGATTTCCAGATGTCTTGGTCCACTTGCGCAGTCCTCGTGCAGTGTCATAGAATGCAATTTATTTTCTCACCGTCTCCAAGCTGTGACTCTGAGGTCAGGCCCCTGGGGTGATGGGATTCTGGTGAGGACTCTCTTCCCGGCTCACAGACAGCCCTTTTCTTACTGTGTCCTCACTTGGCAGAGATAGATAGAGATAGAGATAGATGTGTGCATGGATGGATGGATAGATAGATATGTAGATAGGTAGATAGAAAGAATGAGTTCTTGGGGTGTCTCTTCTTATAAAGGCACCAAATCCCACAAGATTAGAGCCCTGTCCTCATTACCTAATACTTGAAAAGACTCTATTCCAAAATCCATCACATTAAAGGTCAGGGTTTCAACATAAACTTTGGGGGCCTCAAATGTCCGCTAGGGGTGAGGGGTTTGGTGCAGACAAACCCAGAGGCTCTCAGTGTGAATGCTGGCACTGTTGTGATTAAGTTGCTCATGACTCTGGTTCCCTGTGTTAGTGAAGAGTTTCTAACAACCCCACAGCATCCCCTGGAGAACTGAGTGAAGGACACTGCACAAGGTAAACATCAGGTATATTTTCACTCACTGAAAATTTGAGTGGGAAAAGGATCTAGAAGATAGAAAGACCTTATTATCTCTTGCTGGATCAGTGACCATGTGTATTTGGCCTGCTAAGACCTTCTTAGATGTATTGAATGTTTGCTGGGTGCCCAGGCCAGACACAGAGCTTTTATTTTCATTTAAAAAGATCAGTAATGTCACACAGTTTAAAACAGGCTCCAGAGCGAAGGGACCTGGATTCAGCTCTTGGCTCTGTCCTGTGACCTTAGCTGCATTAGTTCATCTCTCTAAGCCTCAAATTCTCTTAACTGCAAAATGAGCAAAGCAATACTCTCTGAGTGGGTTGGGCAGTGGAGAGAAGTTTCAGACAGGCCAGTCAGCAGGGAGTGGACGTTGGGCCACATTCGTTTCTGGACGTGGGTACATTCACAGCAGGGTTCTCAGCACTAATGCCATTTGAGGCTGGTCATCATTCTTGTGTGTGAGGTGGGGCTCTCCTGTGTGGGGTGTTTAGCATCCCCAGCCTCTACCTACCAGAAACTAGTAGCACCCCAACCTCAATCCAGACAGCCCAAAATGTCCCTAGATATTGTCAGATGACCCCTGGGGCACAAATCTACGCTTGGATGACAACCACCAGTGTATACTTGTACTGTTTAATGTATTTTGGAAACAAGGGAAGATGAGTGTCTTGTGTACTCAGTGTAGATCTGCTGTTAAAATCACTAAGATTTCAACTTTATGCATCTTTTGAAGATGAGTTATACAAATGTTATACATGAGTTATACAAATGTTAAAACTCATCCATTGTGCACTTTCAATACCTGCAGTTTATTGGATGTAATTATATTTCATTGTGATAAAAAGAAAATAGTCTATATTCTATTTTGAGTTGAAAAATGTACTGACATATTTTTATGTGTTCTTGGCCTTGCATACATATTTTAAATACACAGTTTAAAATTCACGAGGGCTAAAAGCCTTTGTAAATACTTGCTCTGTTAGTCAGCTTTTTGTCGCTGTGATCAAAAGTCCTGAGGAGAGCAACTTAGAGGAAAGTTTGATTTGGCTCCCAGTTTCAGAGCGTCAGTCCATGGTCAGCTGGCTCCATTGCCGTGGGCCTGAGGTCAGGCAGAACCTCACGGTGGAAGGGCACGGCAGTGAAAAGCTGCTCAGTTTATGGCAGCCAGGAAGCAGAGAGAGGGCTGGAGGAGCCAGGGACGACATGTATAATTTCCCAAGACTGCCCCCTCCCCCAGTGATGCACTTTCTCCGGCCATCCCCACCTGCCTTCAGTTACCACCCAGTAATTCAAATCAATTAATCTATCAGGTAGATTAATCCACTGATTAGGTTACATCTCTCGGAATCCAATCATTTCACCCCCTGCATGAACAAAGGAGTGTTTAGGGGACACCTCATATCCTGACCATAACGCTTGCTTTCCCTGATGGTAGGGTACTTCATGGCCACAGAGAAAAATATCTGTGGCTGTTTTGTCCCACTGGGTTTTAGAATCTATCATCATGCCCTAAAATAACTGCTTGTGGTCAATTCAAGCTATTTAAAAAAAGTACCAAGCGACATGAAGAATGAAAGGGAAAATCAGCACTGGAAGAAAAGGAGTTGACAAGTAAGGGGCTAACGATTCTGAAACCAAGTGGAATATTGTTATGGGTTCACATTTGCATTTGAACTAATTGTGTATGTCTGGTTTCAATGAAAAGTACACATTTCAGATTCACTAATCTTTCAAATCTAAGATCAAAGTCCAGCAACCGAGAAAGCCCTGTGTTCAATAGTGCCACTTTCGGTATCGTTCAGTCTCTTATTCTTTCCTCTCCTGTAAACTGTGCCCTGCAACTTACTATGGCAAATAGAGATAGACAGCTTCTTCTGACCCTGTGAGAATACAGTAGAGCACTCCTCGCCTCAGGACCATACAACATCCCGTGGGAGATGGGAAGAGATTTAAACAGTAATAAAAGACAAAACATAGCTTAACAAATGTTTTCAACCCAAGGGCGAAAACAGCTGCATTCTTGGGGGGGCCCTGGGAAGCCTTCCCATCAGAGAAGTGTAACAATGTGGGAGAACCTCAGTGGTCATTTGGGACCACAAATTTGGTTCTTAAGGAATCTTTTAGAAATACAGCTTTCAAGACCCCATTTCAAACCTAAGGAATTAGATTGTGTAGAGTGGAGGGATTAGGAATGTGAATCTTTCCAAATCCTTCAGGTGCATCTGAAGGTGAACTAGACTTTGGGAACCATGGATGCCATCAACCCTGCACCCAAAGGCGGAGTCCCCTTACTGTGTCTTGTGCAAGCTCACTGGCTCACAAGGCAGCCCTTAATGGAGAAGTGTGGGTTGTAGGGTTTCGATGGGCAGAAATTGAGGGTAAGGGTATCTGAGGCTGCTAAGAACCTAGAATGGAAGGTGATAAGTTGGGAGGGGAAACCTGGGACTTCATCATAGAGTGACTCAAGAGTGTCCATGTTGTCCCTTATGTGATGGAAGCCCTTGATAGTTCATGATCTCACTAAGTGTAAGAAGCCTGCCAAAGCAGAGTGGATTGGAGACCAGTGAGAACCACAGTGGGGAGAATGCTTCCTAAATGGCTTCATTTGAGAGCTCAAGTGAGGAGTAACAAAACTCGGATGAGACGCCACAGGAATGGCAGAGAAGGAGAGTACGAACTGCATTGCAGGGTGGCTCTGCAGAGTGTGACTGACTGTGGGCAAAGAAGAGCCAAAGTTGATTCTGGGGTTCTGAGGCCCCCGAGTGGCAAAACCATTAGCCAGGACAGTGACATTAAGATCAAGAGCAGATTGAGGAGGCAGAGGCTTTTGGCATTTGAAATGTGTTTGTTTCTGTAACTTCCTGCCCATCCCCTGTCCCGTGGCAAAGCTAAGATGTAACTCCCTGGATATGGTCAGAGGTGGCCCAAAGACCAGAGAGTGTTGGCTGAATGAAAAACCACTGTAAATGTCTTCATTCATCATTCTCCCTGCTGTTTAGAACCTTATTATTTCTCACTTACTGCAAGCCCAGGGACAGCACTAGCTCATACTTGGTTTTGTGTGAATTAGAGCAAAATGCCCCCTCAGGGCCAAAGAATTAGAAAAGCAGTCATCATCTGCAAGGATGCAGCCCTTTCTTCAGGGCTTGGGAGGCAGAGCACACTTTTGTGGGAAGAGAAAGTGCTGCTCTCCTGCAGGACGGAGGCTGGGAGGGCTCATGGTGGGCTTTGCAGTCTATCCATTCCCTCAGCTGACACAGTGAGCCCTGGGACTCTCCCAGCTGGCTGCTTCCATCCAACCCTGCCACATTCCCATTGCACTTAGAGGACCCCCCCCCACCCCAGAAACGCAATCCTACCATATTCTACTTCAAACATTCTGTGCTTTCTTCAGTGAATCAGAGTCCTTCACTGCTAACAATGGTCCTTCAGGACAGCTCTTCAGGGCAGCCACACTCCTTCGCCACCCTCCTCTCCAGCTGCAGTTCCTGGCAGCTCAGCACACAAGCAAGGTTGCCCAGACTGTGTCGCCTACTCCAGCCCGCTGCCCTCCCGGCCCCTGCGAGACCAGACTGGGCCTGGTTTTCCAAGATTTACCTGACTCATCTCAAGGGAGCTCCCCGGCCTTAATCCCAATCTAGACTAGCACCTGCCCCTGTGCGCCCTCCCTCCTGGAGTGACACCTGGCTCTGCACTTTCCAGGCCGTGGATCCTGCCTTCCTGTCTGTGACCTCAAGGATGGAGGATGTGTTATCTTTGTACCTTTTCTTTTCCAACATCAGGATGTGAGCACCAGACTCAGTCTTGTTTAATGGACAAATGAAGACTTGGTGCAGATTTTACCAACCAATCAACCAACCAACAAAAAAACCCCCCAAAACAACCCCCCAAAAGTTTTTGCTGTCTTTTGAACATGTGGTATTTTGTCAGTTGTCAAAGTTTTCCTTTCTTTTTTTTAAATTTTCCATACTTTTCTATAGACTTGAAATCACTATCCCCTTAGAAAGTCAATGATCAAATGATCATTTTGACTTATTTGACCTCCTGAGGCTTCATCCCAAGGCTAGTTTGCTCTAGTATATGTATTTGATGTTTTTGAGATGCTTTAAAATAGCTGCCCAGAGATTCAGTAACATACTTTACCTTTTTAAAAACATTTCAACTTTGCTTTAAAGAAAAATACCATTTTCAAGGTGGAAGATTCTGCCCTTCTGCCCCAGACTGAAAACCCATCAATAACCTCTCCGATGGTGGTTTCATGAGTGTGTTCAAATGCTAGAACACTCCACGATGAATTCTGGAATGCTCACATAGTCTTTCAAAAGGTCTCTCCTGGAATTTTCAGCCCCATTTCTAGTTTTTGAGGTGTTTGTTTTCTTTTTCCATTCTCACAAGAATGTAAAAAATTGGAGGGAATGAGATTAAAAAAAATAAAGAGAGAGGAAAAGAAAAAAACAGTTAAATGTTGAGTATCACAAACTTCAGCAAAGCTTATACCAGGCAGAACCTGGCAGGAGGAGGCAGAGGCGAGGGGGAGAGGATCCCGAGCTGCGCGGGTCCACCTGCTGCTTCAGTTGACTGTTTTCTTGGGACAAGGAAATTCACTTTGCTGCATAGCTGTTGTTGTTTGCAAAGAAAAACAGCATTTTTCAGTTTTTCTTCTAGAAGCTGCGATGCTGACAGTGCAAAGGACGCTGCTTGCGGCACGGCTTGGGTCCTGAAAATGTGTGTCTGCTCATTGTTTCGGCGGTCCCTGGAAAACATGCTCTCTGATTTTCAGTGCAGTAGTTTTTACTATTTCTTTTGCATCTGGCCTCTAGTTTCTATTGGTATTTCAGACTTTTTTGCTGTTGTGTCTTTCAATCATTTTTGAAAATAAGTGAGTAAATGGTTACTGATTCTAATACTTGTAAATGTTAGCTATGACACAAGACGTGGGCTTCACACACTGATTTTCCTTTTGACTTCAGTCTTTGTAGCCTGTATTTTGCACATACTTTGTTCGTGGGAATAACTGTTACAAAGCAGCTTAGCTGGAAGTTAGTTTCTAGTTTTGGCTTGGAGTCTTGATACAGTGACTAAGTTACCTTATCTTTCAGATAAAACCTTGAACTTCTGAAGACTGATATGTTCTCCAAATGCAAGGCTTAATTATTATAGTGAAAGTATGTAGTTATTTTAATTGATCCGTACTGCAATAAATTATTTTGCATTTCTTGCAAACTCTTTCTCTTTTGAATATGCATCATATCCATTTTTGATTACATATAACATTTTGCCAATATCCAAAATATTCTTCTCCCCCTCTTTCTTTAAATATCTGTTGAATGCTCTGTAGGGAGCTCAAAGGGACATATTTTCCCATGGAAGGAAGACAGAAGTCTGTTTTAAACAGGCCCTGCCCAACATCCCTGAGTTGCCCCGTATAGCACTGGACACATATTACATACTCAGCAAATATTTACCGATATGAACTTGACATTATGATTTTATCACATTTCATTTCACTGTTTATTTCAGTGATAAAGGCTAAGTGGGGTCTATTGCTAGGATATTTTTACTTTCCAAGTTCTGAGTCCAGCCATAGACCAAAGAAAGGAATAATCTTGAAGGATAATCTGAATCTATGCTTTTGTTGACTGGTGCAAAAATCACACATAGGGAAATATAAGGTGGCGGGAAGGGAGAAAACCCAGGCTATGCTTCTGCTTCTTTCCTGGTAGGCAAAAATTACCATGTGTCTCCTGAATTTGCCTGAAAGGATTTAGTAAGAAAAAAATGACAGGGTCATCCAACACAATGTCTGCACCACATGGATGCTCAGTAAATACTATTTTAATGTAATGGTCTGTTTAACTGGAGGATCTTACTCCTTTATTTCTACATGATCCACCTTCCTATTTTCTTTTTTGTTCTTGTCATTTCAAAAATGTGCTTTTGTTCTGAATCCCTAAACTAAGCTCAGGGTTCAGTGACATAACAGAGAGAAGGATCTCAGCCCAACATTTTCCTTAAGTCTCTCATGTGATTTAAGATAGCTTGAGGAAGGGATCTGTGAGCTCCTGCATCAACGGATGGTGATCTTTATCAAGTGACCCACAAATTGGTAACTGGCAATGAGAATTAAGAAAATAGCACACTTCTGTGACTGTCATTTCACAGTCACTCAAATCAGAACTGGAATGCCACAAAAACAACTCCCTGTTAGCCCTGAGGGAAAAAAAAGAAAGAAAGTAAAGGGGAAATTCAGATTAGTCACAAAGAAGTTCCCCCGCCTGCTTGCAAAAGTTGCAAAGTTAAAACTGAGCTAGTCCGCTCTGCTCTTTCAATCGCCTTTTCTCTCTGGCCCTGGGACCTGGGTCTATCCTCTGATTGAGAGCTTTATTTGGGCTGCCTCTCTTCCTTTGTGGGGGAGGTGTCCATCTTCCCCCAGTTCCTCTTTGCCACGTCTGCATCTTCCCTGCTTCCAGATTGTGAAGATGGAAGGGGTTCAACCCCTGGATGAGAATGTGGAAAACACAGCACGGTCGAGATGCCAGAGGAACAAGCTATTGCTGGTGGCCTCTGTGGCTCAGGGGCTGGGGCTGTTCCTCTGCCTCACCTTCTTCTGCCTGTACCGCTCTGATCCTCAGGTAAGATGCGCCACTGGGCACATTTTCCCCTTCAGCTCTGCTGGTGGCAGCTGCAGTAGCTGCAAAGAGTTACTTGGAAGTATCTGGATGCCAAAATTGCCGTGTCCCTTCACTACCAGATGATTGTACAGTGTGGTCAAACACCCTCTGTCTCTCCTTTCCTTCCTTCCTTTTAGCGGTGGCAGTGCAGGCACAGCGGAGGTAGAGCAGAGGCACTGCTTCTAGATTTTTTTCTGTTTCTTTGCAGTGCAAGAATCCTAGTGTCCCTCCACGAACTGTCACTTTGAAGCTTTGCGTCACTGATATCTACACCTGGTCTACCCAATCTGTAAAAATTTGTTTGATGAGGGAATTAGCACAAAAAGGAAAGAAGACAGAGACTAGTTCTGCTTTTCTATCATATTCATAAATTCCACAGGCACTCAAGGAGAGTTGCTTTTTTAAAAAATGCTGAAAGTATCGATATTGAGTTCTTTTAAAGGGCTGACCTTGCACGTTAAGGGCAGCAATGCATGCATGCATGTGTGTTTGCCTATGTGCGCACATATTTACCCTGATGATCGGATCTGTTGCTGTTTTTCCCAGTCTGTCCCTGCCAGTCACAACTTCTTTACGTTGTGCACAGACATGCCTTTGTCTTTTCCCACTTGGTTCAACACATCTTGTAAAGGGGGTCCTCTCGCACACTCCTCTCTTGATACATTCTTCCATTTCCCCAGTTTTTTACTCTTGTTTCATGTTCCCCTTAGATCACATCATTTCTTCTTATTTATTTATTCAAATATAATAATACAAGTATTATTAGTCTTTAAGAGTGTTCTTCATCACAGGCGTGAAGCCTAGAGTCTCCCCAGCTTCCTTTGTTGGGGCTGGTGTGATAATTCTTATTTCTCTGGACAGTTGCTTTGGGTTATAAAAGTCTTCCTGAGTGAAGGTCAGACAATAGGAACCTTTTCTTATTTATTTTATGAGTGCATTATAGTTATAGATAATTGAGGAACCTTAATTTTGATGACCACATCAGAGACTCGCTGGTCAAAGCAAACCAGGATGAGCAGTCCTAGTAAATGCCTGGGCTTGTCTCTGCCTACAGGAAATGGGGGTTTTCGGTGCACGGTGGTCGGCGGGAGCATGAGTCTATGGCTGCCGAACCACTGAGAGGGCTCGTGACTTTGAGTTTAGAATCGTGGCTGCGGTGACACACAACCAGCAGACCGGTCAGTGCCACACACCTGCTCTCCCGTCACCGCCCCACACGGTCCCTTCTCTGTGCACAGTCCTTTGGGTGAAATTAAAGTAGGTGACTGGGGAGAGTGTGGGGGGCATGTGTCCATGGCAGGGTGCCCAAGACACAGACCGGAATTCGGCTCTTCTGAGAAGAAAGCAAGCAGAGTTGCCAAAAATAGAACAGCTGAGTGCAGTCACCAGGTCTTGGGGGCCGAGTACTTTTCAACAACCACAGAGCTGTGTTCCCTCACTCTGCAGTGAGGAAGGCAGACAGGACATGTCGGCAAACGGCTGACTAATTGCACCAGGGATCCGAGCAGAAGACATCAAAGGCCAAGCACACGTCTTGCCTGCTGGCTCTGAGGCCACTTGGAACTTTCAATGCCCTGGGAACCCTGAGAAGAGGAGAGGGCCTTTCTGCAAGTCACTAGCAGCCCTGTGACAGAACTGGGAAGCAAAGCTGAGAGCTGATTTCCAGGGCACTAGGGCTCATGGTGAGCAGCTCCGTGACAGAGATTCTGTGATTCTGGTGTAGACATGGAAGCAAGAACACAGATGGTGTATTTGAGTTGTTTAAGAAACAGGAGCCCATATATTCTGGATATAGATTTTTTTTCTTTCTTTGCTCAGATATTTGAAATTATTCACTTAACATTGACTTTAATTTTTTTCATTATTCTAGCTAGACTGTTTTAGCTTATGTGATATATTTTTATTTTATTATTATTTTTTAAATACTGTTAAAGGACCTAGAACAGCATGATGGGTTTTTCATTTAATCTCATATGTTTCAGCATGGGAAGGAAAGCACAGGCAGGTTGTGTGGGTTTTGCCTGGAACTTGTTAGAATAGTGTTGGTGGCAGCAGCAGTCACTGCTGTGTGTGTGTGTGTGTGTGTGTGTGTGTGTGTGTGAGAGAGAGAGAGAGAGAGAGAGAGAGAGAGAGTGAGCGACAGACAGAAGGTTGTAGAGTATCCCTGAGAAAAGGGTCACAGACTGATAACCTTTTAAAACTCCACAAGAATGCCTAGTACTCTGGCTGGGGGCGGGGCAGGTGGTGGTGGGAGGCAGACACCCCTCTCCTTCCTGAGACAGCTGCTCCAGCCACGTGCCACATGCCATGTGCGTTGGAGGCCAAGCGAGGCGGAAATGCTCATCATTCACCCAGTGAGATTGGATCTCCTCTTCAATCACTGGAGGAAGATATGCGGAAGACAACCATGCTTTCCTCCTTATTTCTTAGGTTTAACTTTTAGCCTCAGAAAGTCGTGCCTACATGGACAGCTCTGTGGAAGTACAGACAGCTCCAAGCTCCACTGGACAGTCACCTTTCCCTTCAGTCAAGTTCATTTAGTGATCTGTTTCTCATCTACTGGTCAAATTTTATCTACACACATGAAAAGCAGAAGTTGTTTTTGAGACACCAGCAGCAAAGATCCCTCTTGCCTTACCCACTCCTCACACAACTTACTTCCCTTTTGGGGCCTTGATCTTCTCACCTGTAATAGAGGAAGTTGGCTCGAAGATCAGTAAGAACTGTCAGCTCAATATCCTCAGCATGCTGATTGTATTCATAGAATGGGTGTGAGAATTTGAAAAATATAAAGCTTGAGTTAGCAGATTTTTGTGTCTGAGTTTAGAGATTTCCTGGTTCTTAGGAAGGGACTGGGGAAAATAAAATGATCATGAATATACTTTTCTTCACTTGATTTATATTCCCTGTACTCATCTAAATAGCCTACTCTGAGTTAGCAAAATACCTTGCTTAGAAAGAGGAAAGAAGTGAAGGTCCTAGAAGAAGACCCACAAGTTATAAAATTGAACACTACTGTCACCAAAATGATCACACACTGGTGATCCTAGTGGGGCTGCCACTTAAAGCTCAGGCTTCCAGTCTTAGCTGGAACTTCAGCTGGGTATCAGTGGCAGAAAAAATGCTGACCTGTGACAAGCTTTGGTAAATTTATCTGTGCCTTCCAGGACTGATATAGCCTGCCTCTTCCAAGATTTGACACTTTTATCAGAGCCCATTTCAGGTGCAGCGGCATTTAGTTATAATTTCTTAGCAAATCCCACTGGCAAAGGCTGAAGTCTTATCATTTGTTTCTCCTGGGAGAAACAGAAGTAGAGGTTCTTGAAAAGTAAGTCAGACAGTTCTGTGTCAGTCAGAGTCAGAATTAAAATTCACAGTTTCTGAATGAAGTTTCAGACTGTAACTTCCACCTTTCTTTGTATCATTTAAGAAGAGAAAGAAGAATTTCCCTTAAAAACCTTGTCTCAGATTAGCTCAGTTTAAATAGCTGCATGTAATCTAACATTTTTTTTTAGAAATTCTTTTTTTAGGACAGACATGCAAATGAAATAATTTTAAATGTAAATTGAATTTGCTCTTCATAAGCAGCTCTTTGAGAATAAATGAAAGGCACAGAATCATTAGATATCTGAGCAGCTCTTAGATATAGTATACTTACAGATAAGAAAACAGAAACCCAGAGAGGGTGGGTGAATTGCTCATAATCATCAGACTAGTTAATTAACCCGAACTCCTCACTCCTGTACTAGAGTTCCTCCTATTATTATTTAAGGCATCCTTTCTCAAACTCATTCCACCAAGCGTTCACTTGCACCAGATACTGTGTGAGGCTTTGGAGACACAAACTCATTGGAGAAGGTTTTTGAACTCTTTGACCCAACAGTCAAGATTCAAGGTGGGGTCAGGGTGTCAGGCATGTGGAGACATGCTCAAGGGACAATGGGAAGAATAGAGGACGGAGGAGAGACCTAGTCAGGAACACTGGAGGAAGAGGGTACTTCAGCTCATGTTGGAAGGAGGAGTGGAAGTCCACAGGTGAGGGATGGGGGTGGGCAGGCAGGAGGCAGCAGGCTTTCCAGGCAGGAACAGAAAGTTGTTTGGAATGGCCGACCCATTCTGAATCTTGTGAATCATGCCGAGTGAACCTACTTCATTCTCTTCTATGCCAAAGAAAATATAGGAACGATTACTAAAATCCTTGCCTCTCTGAATTTTGATTCTTTCCTGTGGTCCTCTTGTTGGCAAATACAGAAAGTGAGTCTAATGTCTTCTGGCGCTAGGGGGCACCACAGTAAAGTGAACCATCCTGCATGTTAAGACTTCTCTTGGAATTGAGGTGAACACAGTTTTCTTAGGAAGTCAAGGGCTTATCTGTGGAGGAGGGTGAACAATGCCAAGAGAACTGGTAGTGCTCACCATTTGCAAGGTGATGATAGTTTCTAAAATTTAGCTGCAGGTATGATCTGACCCAAGTACTCAAAGCAGGATGGAACATTTGGATGGGGATTATGCCAGAAAGTGTCACATGGGGACACACATATGGACACACACACACAACCCAGGGGAAAATTGGGAAGTGAGCAGCAGGGGTTTGAGCTAAGGATGTCATCTTCCTCTTCTCTGCTTTGACCTCAGCCCCTGGCTACTGGTGCCCAGCAGACCCGCCCTGCGAGGGGCTGGCCCCTGTCCTTCCAGTTCTGTTTCTGTCAACAGCAACTGCCCTTGTGCCCCTCGCTCTCAGAGGGCCTGCAGGCTCCCCCCATTCAGGGATTCTTCATTTATGGAAAATGACCACTAATCCCAGTGTCGTGTGGTTACAGTGTTGTTATTACTATTTAATGAGAGACAGAAAACACGGATGACAAAAGCCTGAACTGGGAAGGGGAAAGGTTATTCCCCAAGTCACAGATGAAGAGCAGGGTAGAGCTGGACTGAAACTGAGCTCTCTAGCCTCCCATGCTGCTGCGTTCTGTTTGTAGTTCCCCATGCTTTTGATGGCCCCGTCTTTTCAAATGAAGGGACTAAACACTTACTTAGGCAAAAATACAAAACGACTTCTCAGATTTTAGGGAGAGTCACTGAGGGTAACAGAGTACCCTGGACCAGGAATCGGAAGACTCTGGCTCATTCCAGGCTTTTAGCTTTGAGTCCCTGGGTAAAGTCCCTGGACACCAACCAGTGGCACGATCTCCAGACCCAGAAGGTGGATGCTGTGAGCCTTGTGAATGCCACCGTGGTATCGCTGGTGTGGGAGACTCATGGGCACTGCCACTGGGACGCCTGCTTCGTAGTATGTGGGCACACACACTTCAGAAGGCTCGTCGCAATTGGGACTCAACCTCACGGACTGGATTTCTCTACTGCAATGTTTGGGATTTTTAAAAAATCCACTTTGGAATAGTTATATTATTTTTGAATAAAGCTTTCTAATTAAGAGCTTATGGTTGTACTAGAGAACAAAAGAAGGAGGAAGAGGAGAATTTACAAGTTTGTAAAGTGTCATGGGTTCAGTGACAGGCTGAAAGTGGTCCAGAGATCTAAAATTACACACTCGGGCACCCGGACCTGGCAGATTCCTCTTCCCTTCATTGTAGTACTTCCGGTGATTCTCCAAGGACTTGGTTGCCAAATCTGGCAGACGTGATGGTTCACAGTACTAGAAATGCTGGGGACATGACTGGCAGTAACTCAAATTTCTTATTTTTTTCCAGTAGAACTTTCTTCCTGTAATGCACAGTAGGTGTGTTGATTTGTGTAGATTTATCTAGCTTTGATGACAGAAAAGCACTATTTAAGAAAACAGACTGGCTGACGGGAAGACAGACTCCATCTTTAATTCTTCCCATGCTTACTTAATAACTTGAGGATAGGAAACCTTCTTCAGTCCTTAAATACTATATCACATAGGTGCAGATTATGCTACAGGGAGCTTCAGTGACCTATGCTCAGGCAGCCAGGGTCAGAGCCTAGAAAGCCAGTGAAGCAGATAAAGGTCAAGATGGAAATGACAATTATATTACAAAAAACTGTAAAGAGACATTAAAACAGTCACTAAATAAATTTAAAAATCCTTGTTGAGTTATAAGATAAATTGTAAAAGATGTCTTTTACTGTTTAGTAATATAAAATGCATTTTGAATTATGTGTGTTGAGTGCCTAATGATCGTAGCTTCCAAGGCCCTACTGGCAGTAACTGGCCCTGTTCTGGCCTAAGGAGGATGGGCACTCACAGCTCTTCCTCGCGTGGGGAGGTCACCGCCAGGACTCCAGGTGCTACTTGCAGTGACAGTTCCTCATGTTGGCAGAGCTTTTTCCACTTGTATCCTCACTTCTTTATTTTGACCTGTCGGAAGACAGGACAGATATTTGCTGTTTTATGCTGGGAAAGTTCAAGGCATAGAGACAATTAGGTTTGCATAGACAGGTCAAGGTTAGAAATCAAGCCAGGTCTAAACTCTCCTCTTTCTCTGTTACCCTTGGTCATGACTTCACACTCAGAGCTTTAAAGATGTTGGTTGGCTGTTTTAAAATTTTTCTTAAAATAAATAAATAAATAGATAAAAATTCTTTTTTTTCTGACATTAGTTGCTTTTGAAGAAAAATTAGAGGATTTATGCAATCTCACAGAGGGAAGAAAGACTTTTAAAATAGGGATTTAAATCTACTTACACAAATGTCAGTAACATGATTAATGAAGCTTTAACAATTACATATGCTTTGCTGTGTACTTTTATGAAATGATTGGAGTGTGACTTCTAGTGTATTCACAGAGGGGGAAGAGGGCCTGCATTTACTTTCATCTTTTTCTTTTTTTTCCCAAACAGTAAAGAGATTGTACTACACAGTCTCCTGAGCCTCTCTAGATCTCTAGGACTCCGATTAACGACTTCAATAGGACAGTCTGATTATTACACTGTATGCAAATATCTTACTCAACCATGCAGTAATTTTCTATGGCTTCTGTAAAAATTATCACAGTCTGTGTGACTTAAAACAGTGGCTCTAACAGCACGAGAGTCTAGAAATTCAAAATCAAGTTGTTGGAAGGGCCACACTCCCTCATGCAGGCCCTGGGGAAGAATCCGTCCTATTTCTTTCTAGCCACTGCTCTTTGACTTGTAGCTGCATTACCCCAAGCTCCACGTCCATCTTCCATGGATTTCTCTCCTGAGTGGACCTCTGTGTCCTCTCCTCTTGTATTAGGGATACTAGTTGGGTTGGACTTAGGATCCACCCTAATCCCACTGACCTCATGTTTTAATCAGCTTTTTCCGCTGCTGTAACCAAAAGACCTGACAAAAACAATTAGCAGAGGAAGAGTTTATTTTGGGACTTATGGTTTTAAAGGTCTCAGTTCATAGATAGCCAACTCCATTGCTCTTGGCCTGAGGTGAGGCAGAACATCATGGCAGAAGAGTGTAGTGAAGGAAAGCAGCTCAGGATTGACAGTGAGGAAGCAGAGAGGCTGTTCCACTCGAGGCCATGCTCCCAGACCTGCCTTCTCTAGCCACACCCCACCTGCCCACAGTTACCACTCAGTTAATCCCCATCATGGGACGAATGCACAGATCAGGTTAAGGCTCTCATAACCCAGTCATTTTACCTCCAAACCTTCTTGCATTGTCTCACACATGAGCTTTGGGGGTATGCCTAATTCCTAAATCATAACATTGATTAATTATAACTATAAAGATTCTATGTTCAAATAGGGTAACATTCTGAGCTCTGGATGGACATGAATTCTGGGGACACCGGCCCCCTGAATGTCATTCATTCATGTACTTCTTCAGCAGAGTTTATGGATCACCAGTTACCAGTTGGGCACTGAGGAGACAGAGGGGAGCAAGCTAGATGTGGTCCTATTGTCCTGCCAGAGTTTGTACCCTCGTGGAAAAAAAAAGTGCACTTAAACAAGCAGTAGGAAGAGTGGGTTAAGCTGGGAGGTGGTAGGGTACCATTCTTTAGCGACAAGTTTAATAGAAAGCTCTGGTCAGCTTCACCACCTAGTTTCTCAACTGTGGTTTTGTGAGCACATGTCCTCTTGCCTTAGGCATTTGGCTTCTCTTCCATTAATTAACAGGAGAGCATTACCTTAAAATGTCAGGCTATCCTTGTTACCACCACTCTCTCATCCCACAGCTGGACCGTGATAAATCTGCTAGCCATGGTCTTGATCTATCCCAGAGCACATCCGGGGCCCTGTGTTTCACGGCACACAGCACCAGGCGTGACTTGGACTGTTCTGCAGCTGTCCGAGGGGCCATGTGGGGAGGAAGGGCCTGCTGTTCTTGTCATGCAGAGGTCTGTTGGGAAGAGATCTTCTGTTCAGAGGGGCTTCTTACCACCCAATCTCTTGAGACTTATCTTTTGAACATGGATTTGTCTAATTTCTGAGATGGAAGTGTTCTTAGATACTTTATTTAAATTGAGAGTGACATTGCATGAGGATGTTGGAATGCAGCAAGGGAAAGGACTTGTTCTAGGTTACCCACAGCACCCAGGACTCCCTCCTGTCAGCCCCCGAGCCTCAGCTGCCATCACAGCGTGCCCTCTTAAGACGATGATTTCTCCTTTTCACAATGCAAATGTGATAGGGAGTGATTTCAAATAGAAAGATACTGACTATAATAACTCTGCTACTCCCGTTGAACTCAAAGATAAATAGGATGGTTTAAAAAACCTTGTCAGATAGTATGTGGTCATGCAGCCACCAGCTAAGTCCCACTGTGTTCAGCAAACATTTATTTACTGAGTGCTATCATGTCTGAGATGTGGTAGGAGGTTTGGTAATACAGTGGCACCTTGGAAACCTGCCCTTCATTTGCTTAGACACTAGGCTGGTGTGAGCGTTGGTCAATGAGGTGAGGAAGGGAGTCTCAGGGATGACTTGGTCCATCTCTCTGTCAGTGAACTTCAGGGAATTCCCCAGTTAATGTGGAATAGGAAATTCAGGTTTAAGAAAATCTTCCCTTGGAGGACATAAAGAGGTAGTGCATTGGGTTAATCACATAATTTTGTAGGTGTGTTTATGTCACAAGGATATTTCTGGTTGATTTTGTTTTTTATTTGAATATCTGAGCTCACTCTTAGGAACCATCAATTGTTCAGTATCAGGGACAATGAAACCATGGTTCATGTTCTCTGAGATAGGAGGAATGTCTCTCTGAGGGGAGAAACATGTAGCCATTACTAAGAAGACTTGACAGAAAGAGGGAAATGGTGGGAGCAGGTTATTAGGATGTCACTCTGGCTGTGTGGGGGGTGGGGGGCAAAGGTGGAGGTTAAAGGAGAAGCTGCAGGTAATGGTGCCGACAGCGATGGCCAGGGGTAGGCATGAAGGCAGAGAAGGCTCTGGATGGCAATTAGAATGGCTTCTCTCTGGTCCATTACATCCCAATACACTCTTTGTTCAGCAAGGTTTTCAAAGCCATGTATCCTTGTCTCTAAAGATGTAAGTTTGGGATAGTTTTACTTGAGCAAGGGAGACTCCTTGACCAAAGAACATTTTGACCATCTTCTATTCCTTTCTCTGGGTGGGGTTCTGAACTTCCTCCATCAGAGGTGGGGCCCATCCCTTTGTTACAGGCTGTTTCCATGGAATGCACACTAAATGCACCAGGATGGAAGTCCACCCTCTCATCCTGACGAGAGTGGAAAGTTCACTTTCCTTTTCTGAGTGTCCTTCAGACATATCTGCAAGCTCGTGGGGGCTGTGTTTTTATGATGGCTTAGATCTCCTCTGATTGAGCACAAAGCCCAAGGAGGGGCATGAGCTGGCCCTTCCCAGGGGAGGTGGCAGGGTGGGGTGAGGGGCCACTGTTTCCCCACTGTCCTCTGCTGACTCACATCTCATCCCCTCTCCCCAGGGTCTTGACATGGTGGCTTGGTAACAAGGGACAAATGGCAAGGCCCACAGGGTGAAGCAGAGCCCACTTCCTGGTTTCATATTTAATGGCATCCCTCTATCAGACAAATGACAAATAAGATGGAAGCCCATGCCACATCCTAGTGAGTCAGACTCAGAGGCTCACACTCTCAAAGATGAGCTCTTGAAACAATTATCACTTTCTTGTGAATGCGGTAGAGGCTGCTAGATAAATACCAGACAACAGACTCTTCCAAAAGAGCTTCTTGGACAGCCCAGCACTCAGCACTGAGGGCCAGGAAGTATCTAACTGTGACTCTTCTCTCACCTGCTAATAGTCTTTTTGTACTTTCCATGGGCCTGCTCTCCCTTGCCAGGATAGTAGTGTCTAATCAGAGCCCAAGTCATGATTTTGCTGACTTCACCCATACAGGAAACTCTGGGATTGGTTCAGGAAAACTTCTGAGTGTTCTGAAACAACAGGTGATGTTTCTCAACTCCTCACAGTATCCCATGTCAGGTGCTGGGCATTCACATATTCTAGCCTCATTTAATCTTCACGGCAACCTTCTGAGATAATGGATCTTAGTTTCCATTTTACAGATGAAGAAACTAAAAATCAGTAAGGTAAATACAGTTTCTCTGGGTCACACAGCTAAATATGATACTATAAGTCAATAGAGTGATTTTTTTTTCTTTACCATTAAGGTTCAGTCTTGGGGTTGTGCTTTCTGTATTCTATGAGTTTAGACAAATGCATGTGACATGTGCCCATCATTATACTATCATACAGAATGGCTTCACTGCCCTAAAAATCCCCTATGCTCTACCCATTCATTCCTCCCCAGCTCCTAACCCTGGGCAACCACTGATCTTTTAGTTTCCATAGTTTTGTTTTCCAGAATGGCATATACTTGGAATCATACAATATGCAGCTTTCTCAGTTTGGCTTCTTTCATACAATGATACAAATTTAAGAGTCCTTCATTCTTTCATGGCCCAAAAGCTCATTTCTTTCTAGGGCTGGAAATAACATTCCTTTGTTTGTACCAGTTTATCCATTCACTTATTGAAGGACATCTTGACTGTATCCAAGTTTGACAATTTTGAACAAAGCTTCTATAAACATCTGTATGAATAAGGTAATTTTAAATACTTGGAATAGGAATACCGATACCAAAAATCAAGGATTTGATGTACGCCTGCAGGTGTTACAGAAATAGGTGAAAGGGTTGTCTTGGAAGAGAGATCACAGAAAGCAAGTGTGTTTTAATGTTTATCATGAGCCAGGCAAGCTGCTGGGAATAAGTTATCCTATTTAAACCTCACAGCGATCTCCTAGAACATTCCAGCAATGACATTATAACTTGTTTTCCCATGTGAAAGCTGATGCTAAGAAATGGTGTATATCTTTTCCAAATTTACAAAGCTAGAGAAGTTGCAATTGAAGTGAATTTGACTCCACCACCTATCCTCTTTGTCCTGTTCTACCAGGCCCTCTATCCAAGGGCAGGGAGATCAGAGTGAATAAGTGGCTTGATCATAAGACACAGAAATCTTGAAAAGGAGACTGGAGCCAGGCCATGGAGGGCCCTAACTTGGGCAGTGTGTGGTGACTGTGGGTAGTGGGATCGGCAGTGTGTGCAGGTCACAGAGAGAGATGGAGGATGTGCAGGGAGCAAGAAGAGGGACCTCCTTCTTCTACTTCACAACTTGTCTGAATGTTGTTTTTGATGCTTGTTAGAGACTTCTGAGAATATGCAAATGGCTATCCCTTGGTGCCTTCTCAGGAGAGGGAACAGGATGTCCGTCCCAGGCTGGAGTTCTGGTAGATCATCCCCAGGGGGGATGTCACACGTGCTTTCCTTGCTACCTCTTCAGCATCTCAGACCTGGATGATGTCCTCTTGGTAATTGGCACCCCTGTAACATCAGGGTCCTTCAAAAAGCTGGGAAATGTCTTTGGTTTTCAGGAACCTTTTGGAGACTTTTGCAATGTCAATTAAAATTTTAAAAAATCACACAGATTTTGTGATCAGAGAGCTCGAAGTAAATTTGTGAATGAGGAAGTTTCATGTTTTTTTTAAATTAAAATTGACTTAGAGTTGCAACTTTTAAAATTGATATCATGGAAATTTAGTACTGAAAGGCGTGCCCACGATCTTCTAGTGAACTTTAAAGATGACAAACCGATACCTATAAGCATTACAAAGCTAACCTAGAGTGACCCAGAACCCACCCTGCACCCAGGTACTGCATGCTGAGCCTCATGTTCCTTGTGCTACTCTATGGGTCACTTTGACCCTGATAGGGGGCAATTCAGCCAGCACACACTAGCCAGAGAGTCGCAGGGGTTGGGAGCAATCATCTTCCAGAGCCATGTAAACACAAGGGACACCAATTCAGCAGCCACAAACAGCACATGGTGGGAGGGAGCCAGAGAGTCCCATTTCTACCATGTCAGCCTCTCTCTCGGCAGCTCCACATATTGAACTAATACTGCTCCTGAGGCCCAGCCACTGAGGAGCTCAGGAAAGCTCTCCCTGCTTCCTGTGCTGCTTGTTGGTTTCAGCAGGGTAAGGCATGTGACTGTACTTAGGGAAGTTCCTCATCTGTGTGGGGAGTCCCCAGTGGAATCCTCTCGACTGGGCCATAGTTTGCCAGGAGAGTGGGAAGCAGGGATTCCACTGCCCAGGGCATGAAAACAAATGTCTCCCCACACCTTTGATCAGGACATCCGCCAAGAATAACCTTGTGGGAAGAGGTGCTGTCTTGGCAGGCACAACAGGCCTTCGTTTTCCTTTTCAGTAGGGAATATAACCAAATGGTACAAAATTTAGGAAGGAAAAAAGTAGACCAGGAAGAGCAAGGTCCCTACCACGCCTGGCCTCAGGCTTCAGTTCCTTTCTCCAGAGGCACAATTTCAACCAGTGTCTCGTCCATTTTTCCAGATACATTTAATGCCGGAAAGTGTTATTACTTTTTGTCACATATGGCAATAAACTTCATGTAGGAGTATGTCCTTTGATATTTTCACTTCATAGCTTCATATGGAGCTTTTGTTTTTTAACCACCAAATTACTATGGACATTTATTTCATCTACCAAGCTTCCTCTCTTCACAGTTTCACTTCTTTTCTTGCTACTGAGTGTGGATATGATTCAAGTTAGGTTTTTCACTCTGTTAAAGAAAAGGAAAAGATCCAGGGTATAAAAAAATAAAAGCTATATTCAGTTCTATTGAACTCTAAAGGATTAGAATAGATGTCCCCAAAATAGATGTGCTGATTCCTGTGTTACAGTGGAAGAATAAGCACACAAGAAGCTTCCAGAACTTATTCCCAGTGGGTTCTGGGAGTCTGTGGTCATGATGGATTGATTGGTCACAGACTTCTCCATGAGGGACTCTCTATGAATGGGTTTCTTAACAAGAGAACTAGTAAGTGTACTGTTATCTAAAAGGGGAAATTGGGGCCCAGTGAACCGAAACAGTGCACCCAAGAGAGCTTAGCAGAAGCGAGAACAGACTTCAAACGCCTGCATGGTAGAGCAGAGCAACCCTGGTGTATCTTAAGAGATGCCATAGAAAAGTGAGAGGGCAGGCAGGAGTCCAGCTCCCGCCCTCACAGAAGCAGCTGCGTCTCTGTCAAGCCTTGCTGTCCACAGGCACTGGGTTTCTGTTTCATTGCCTCTGATTTGCCAATCCCATTTGTTCCCCTTTTCCCCCCTTAAAATATATCCTTTTTCCTCCCTTAGGTGCAGTATCCTTCAATTCAAAGTATTAGAATACAATTTACTGGTAAGTATTGTCAAAAGTTTAATTGATTCATAGTTCTTAAAGGATCTTCTTGTTAGCCTCCTTATTTCCTCACAAGATCTGTCCTTTTCCTTGGGGAAGTATGACATCCCAGGATTGTTGGAACCTGAATATTATTTTCATTAGGGACAAAGAAGGTGCCTAAGAAGCTAAGAGGGTGGTTGGCTACCAAATCCATACTTGTCTCTGTCCTTCACGTGCCTCACTTTATCCTCCAGCAACCCTTGAGTAGGAATAATCCTCATGCTTCACTAAGGAGACAAAGGCTGTACCTTTCACAAGTCTGTCTGACTTTAGGACACATCATCTGCTGGTTCTATTCTGGGACAAGATTTTGCCTTAATGAGAGTTGGGGAAGGCCCTGATATGAAGAAAAAGTGATATTCTGACTACCATGAGAGCATCGTTTGGGTCCATGATTACAGCCAACCCCCAGTTGTTTCTATATGAATATTCATTTGTTTGTTAAGTTCTCTGAGGCTGAAGGGAAGTACCTTTCGCTCTCCCTAAGTGTTGCTATGTTTAATTCAAAGTGTGCCCATCGGGCCTGATATAAGGCAAGAATTACCCAACTGTGGCCAGCAGTGGAGACATGTTTTTTTCCCATCACCAAGGGACTTGGTCCAGAATAGGAGTCCAAGCTATAGTCACTTGGCCATTCATCATGCTATTGGGGCTAATATGGAAATTAAAGAAATGTAGCTTTTTGGTTTGCACTCAGAATTGCCCCATACACAAGCTACCAGAGCTTCTCCTGCTCCTCTTCCTTCTCCCTCTCCTCCTTTTCTTTCTCCTATGACAACAACTCTTCCCAAGTCCCCCTTCCAGGAACAATTAGCAATAGGAGGTGGAAGAGAGAAGCAAGTCTGCGTCCTGGAGCTCGTCAGCTGGCATCTGATGGAGCCCACCTTGATCGCACTGGCATCCTGGGCTTAGCTGCAGATTAAACTTCCCTGAGTGCTGGCAAAGCCCGTGGCAAATGCTGTCAGTAAGTCCAACGCCCACAGTCAGTGGGGAGAGGCTAGAAAACTTGAAAGCAATTGTTTGAGTGAAGCTAGTAAGTGGTGTGCAGGACCAAGGCAAGGGGCACCCCTGCCTCTCTGTGCTGTGGTCTGTCCACTGAGCAAGTTAGGAAGAACTGAACTGCCAAATCTACAGAGTTTCAAAAAGTCTGAGAAACCTTGAAGCTGCCTTTTCTGCAGTAGGTCAGTGGTGACAATTTATATAATCCCTCAACTCAGGAATCCCAGCCCCCTCTTACACTCTCTTGGCAACTGGGATTAGCTCAGCCTCTTCTTATATTCCACAGGGAGGGAGATTCCAACCCATGGGTAGGAACACAGGGCATACTTCCTCTCTCCCTGTCACTCTCTCTTCACTTGATTTTAGTTGTATTGGAAGGTTGTTGCCTAATGCAGTGCTTAGGAATTTTTATTTTTTATTCTAGCCCTACCATTTTCCGGATGTGAGAAGAATTTTTTCCGCATTGCATCTCCAGACAAGGCTGAGACCATGAAGGTAGAAAACGACTCAATCATCATCAACTGTGACGGGTTTTATCTCATCTCCCTGAAGGGCTACTTCTCCCAGGAGGTCAGTCTCAGCCTTTACTTCCGGAAGGGTTATAATCCAATCTCTATCCAGAGCACCAACAAGAAGGTCAACTTCATCACGGTGGCCTCCTTAGCTTACAAAGACAAAGTATACCTGAACGTGAGTGCTCACAATACCTCCTGCTTCCCAGTGAATGGTGGGGAACTGATTCTCATCCATCAAAATCCCGGTGGATTCTGTGCCCACTGAGGAGCCGATGGCCATACCCCAAACCAGGCACCAGTGTGAACACCAAGCAGTGGGTGGACAGGACACAGATTCTTCCTTGTGAGTGGAGTCCTTCATGCTCAGCCACATGGGATGAGGTCCTGCCCCACCCCCTCTCTCAGGGATATTTAAAATGTATTTTGCGTACTGTGTTAACTTTATTTATCCTACATCTTCAAATCACCTAACTCATCTCCCACGATTGCCTTCAGCTCACTAGGAACCTTCGTGAGAATGAAAAACAAAATGTCTCTTAAAGACATATTGGTCAGGCAATTGTTTTCATCAACTTTAGTCCTTGAAAACGGCACTTGGCTACCATTTGCTGGGAATCTAACATGAGTGTGGCATTGTGAAAATGAGCAAAGAGCAGGGTTATGAGTCTGTAAAAAGTGGTGTCCACCAATCCCTGGGAGTCCAAATAAACTCTCTAGGGTTCAACTGATGACCATTTGCATACTACCTACATCTCTCTTCTCCTTGGAGGAGTTCAGGAAAGAAATTGTCTTGTGAAAATCAGGACTTGAAGACAACCATCTAAGAAATACCATGTACTCTGGGACTTTTTTCATTACCACTTGGCTTTTCCAGCTTCCAAACATACGTAATAGAAATCTCCCTTCAAAGATCCATCCTGAGATGGATATGATGCTGTGAAAAATCTAATCAAGGATGAAGAAAAACCAAGAGATTTTTCTCTACAGGGAGTATGTGATAATGTGAGAGTTATCTTTATCTCAGGAGAGCAACGAACTGGACCTCAGGGTAAAAGCCAGTAAGAATTTGGACGGTCTGGGGAGGAAACCCCACTCTTTGCCACAGACAAGCAAAGCAGCACCACCCTAACCCTCCTGCCATGATGAGATCCCTCCTCAGCACCATGCTATGCACACAGAAACCACATTTCTAGGTTTCCAAGAAAAAAAAAATGAAGCACTGCTACAATCAAATGCAGTTCTATGTCAAATGGCACTAAGAAGCAATTATACCTTGTGAAAAACAGTGATCTCTGTCCAGAATTACCAAATGCGACATATGATCTCACACTGAAACCAGAAGGACCCATCATCAGCCAACACCAAATCTTCATAACCCCCTTGAACTTGAAATAATGAACCATGCATATGGCATATGGCATTTTTATGTCAAATATCCAGATTATTTGCAAGTCTTCTGTGCCAAAATTTTTGTTGATGTAAATTTTTGGCAATTTTTAAAATTGTAGTGAGTGTTTCCCTGCTGTTTTAAATAGGGGATATAATGTACCCTGAAGTCTTTCTGGATGATTCTGTGTCATTGCAGGAACTGTACTGTGTGAAGTACAGGGTTACCTCTAGGACCTCCAGGGAGGCAGGAGGCTGTTGTCCCTACACTAAGTGGTCTCAGTTCCATTTGGGTTTCTTCCTGCCTGATGCTTTTCTATTTCCTCTTAAGTATCTATCTCCAACTATATTTCCATCCCTCTATTTCAAGCTGTTATGGAAAGAAGCTAAGTAAAAATTCTACACAACTTGTGCATAGGTAAGAATAATCAGGTTCCGAGTGGTTGCCAGGGTATGCATGGAGTCACAGTCATAGCTAAACACTTGAAGAGGGCCCACTGTAGCCCAGGCACTGGGCTGGTTGCTACAAGAATTATTCTGAGCAAGATACTCTGTGCTGTCTTGCCTACTCAGAAGATTTATGTATGTGTGTTTTGTATATAATTTACTTTTTGTCAGTGACTAGTTATGCAAAATTAAGTGATATTTTAAAAAGTAATGTTTATGACTACAGGTAATATTTAAGAAAATGTATATTTACTTTTTTAAGTTTGGAAGTTCTGTCCATATTTCTCACAAACTTGCAGTGCACAGGCTAGGCCTGAGCATTGTTGTCCTGTGGCTGGTTGTGCTGGATGCCAGGCCTCTCCCTGTGGGGACCCCTGGCCTGCTCTTTCCATACTGGTCTCCCTCATGGATAAGAGGAGGGATACTGATGCTGTGCTCCAGCTTCACCCCCACCTACCACCCATGGAAATCTGTTCCGTGTGCCAGTCCCTCCAAGTCAGATCCTTCAAAGAGATAATTAACCCTGTCCTCACTGTGTGGAAGAGATCTGTGGAGAGAGAACTGAGTGAGAAGTCAGGAGACAGGACTTCTAAATTTGACTTAGTTACTAACTAGCTAATTGACCTTGGATTACTAATTCCTCATTTCTGCATCCTGCTTTTCCTCTTGTTAAATGACAAGGTAAATGTCTAACAATTTAGAATCTTGTGCTCACATATTAAATGTGAGAATGCGTATATTAAATGTGCTGGTTGTAGTAGTTGCTATAAATCAAGAGGGGTAACTTTCTCTTTTACTGTACAGAATATATTTTGCCCCCCTCCGCCCCCCCCTGGATAAACTAACATCTTCCTTTTGCCTTCTTGGTAATTCCTTCAAGGGCAGTTACCAGTTGTTGCCTAGTGACTTTCTACCTAGAGAATACTTGTGAGATTCTAATCCTATGTAAGAAGATACTTTGTTCTTAAGCACACTGGGCAGGTCCCCTATTAAGTCATACTTTTGTATTTGTACATTCCTGGTTCTCAAAGAATATAAATATTGATATTAATAATACAGATATTAAAAGTATTGATATTTACATGCAAACAAATAAAAGATCTCAGAATTCAGTGCTGGTTAGAGTGTTGGAGTTATTATTTTCCCTTTTCTCTCCAAGTTCTGGTTAACTAGCCTCCTGGTCAGGGGAAGACGGGACGAGTGTTCTGGTTTCCCACCTGCCTCCAAATTTAAGCCATTAGGAGGAGTCCAAGGATGGCTGAGCTGGTGACATCCAATGGAGATCATCCATTCAAAAGATGATCTCGGGAAGTCCCCAGAGTCAAGTCCAAGAGAGTGGTCAGAGAGTTCTACAGGCACTGCTCCTCCTCGCCTTAGGACCTCCCCCCCATTTCTAACCTTGGGATGATTGCTTTGGGCATTTGTCCCTTCTCCCTAGTAGTAATCACATCTGCTGTCTCAGGAAGACGTCATGACTGTAATGGGCTTGTGTGGCACATCTGGCCACGCTGATCCCTGTGCTGCCCTGAGTAGTGTTGATGGCTCCTCTCTCAAGGTCTCCTCTTCCATGACTTCTTTGACCTCACTTCTTCAGGTCTTCTCCTTCCTTTCTGTACTCTGCCTTTCCTGGTCTTCACTGCCCTTCCTTCTTTTCTGTCCACCCCTTTGGTGCTGGAGTTCTTCAGAACTCCACTTTCAGTCCTCTTCTTCTCTACATCAGACCATAGTCTGGCAACCAATAAGCCACAGTCTGGCCATGTATGTGTTTTTTTGTTAGGCTGAATTTAAACAATGAGAAATTTCTGGCTTCTTTGGAGAGCAAAACCCTAAACAAAACAGACCCCAATTTTGGCACAACAGTAACCATCTATCTCAAGCTTCCATCTTCAGGGATATTCTGCATTTTCAATTTCCAGGGTCCCCACCATCCACACAATGTACAGACGTGCTAACATCTACTCACTCCACTCACTTGTCTAGCTTGAGGCATCTGAGTTGTGACCTCTGCTCTAAACACTCAACAATGTCATCAATTATTTTGCTCTCAACCACAGTGCATATACTGACGATATCTAAACCACTTTCCTGCCAAGTATCTTCCATTTCAGTGTCACATTTTATTGTCATCCACTCGTGTTAATCATAACATACCACTCAGTACTCACTCTATGCAAGGCATCAGATTAGCCATTTTGTAAGCATTATGTAATTCTATCCTCCTAACAACTCTTTGGGGGTAGAAATGATTGTGATTCCTAATTGACATGTAAGAACTTGAAACTCTGACAGGTAAATTTGCCCAAAGTCCTGCAGCTACTAAATGCTAGGCCTCAGATTCAAGATCAAAGACAGTTGGCACCAGAGACCATGATCTTAACTACTGCTCCCCTGTCTCTGGCAGCTCCATAAGAATGTAATAGGTACCTATACTCAGCACATTGACAATAAACATGCTGCCTTCCTCGCCCAGCCTCTGCTCCTGAGTCATGATTTTGGTTAAAGGCAATGCAATCACTCCTGAATCCAGAAGCCCCAGTATCTATCTGCCTGCATTCCTCCACCCAGTCTTTACCCACAGGCCTGTGACCTATGGCTTCCCTGACTCTCTTCATGTACTCTCCCTCATACTCTTGTGAGGAACTCCCACTGGGCCTCCTTCCCTCAGTTAGGTCTGTCTGCTGAAGAAGGGCACACTAGCTCAATGGATGAATGAAATGAACAAACAAAATGAGGCAGGGTGGAGATTCAAGATGGTGGATTAGAGAAAGGCTGCATTTCCAGTTGCTCCATGGCTCAGGATTCAAGTATGAATACTCCTTCTCAGCAAGGTGGGTGAAAGAGGGATTTCCCTAAAATTCAATATTGAACACTCGGGAATGTGGGTGCATTGAGCAAAAACAAGAAAGAGTATATTATATTAGAACTCAGCTGGTTCACTACAGAGGGGAGGGATAATACAAAGAGAGAAACAAAATGGAAAGATTTGGCATGGAAAACCTGTAGATCTGAAAAGCAACCTGAACTTGGTTGATCCATAGGCTGCATAGCAAACTAGTACTCTGTACTTATCAACTGAGAGCTGAGGCAGGAGCCATCTTGAGGAGGCCATGCTGCAGTGGCTGCTGTAGGATCTGGGAGGTCACAGCACCCATTGCCATACTGTCCTGGCAAGTGCCTAACATGTGACCTAGGGTGTAGCTAGCAGAATGTGAGTGTATCAGGTACAGAGAAGAATGTACCCAAGGGGATTCAAGTCAGAAAAATGAAGGGGAGTTCAAATTGCTTTCTTTTTGAGTCTGGCAGCTCATGTGATCAGCTGAAGAAGGTCAGGCATTTGAACAGACAGGTGTGAAAACACCTGGGGACTTAGTTTGGAAGGTTGTGTTCCCAGGCAGCAAAGTGTGTGGAGGATTGGCTCCTCTGTCCCGTAAGTAGAATTCTTGGGAGTCTCCTGAGACTCAGACTCCCAGCACAGATCAGCATTTTCTGGGCCCTAGGAGTGTGTTGATCTAAATTTTCTAGAGCAGATATCGCCCAACAAAGTCCCTAAGGCCTAATTAGACCTAAATCACAGCCACTAGAACTTCACTTTTAGAACTCTGCAGCAGCTCCACCCTGGGAGTACATCATTTTGGTCTATCCAGGCAAAATTCCAATCAATAGTACTTTCAATAACATCCTACCTTATATTGGTGAGAAAGGAAGCTGAGAGCTGTTTCAATCAGTCTCAGTTTTAGGTCACTCCAATTTGCAGCTCAATGAGCAAAACAAAAAGAGGAAGGGCTAACAACCCCAAGTCCTTGCTCAATCCCTTTCTCTTTCTTTTTCTCTTTCCCTCTTCACCTCCACTCCCTTCTTCTCAGTACATAGCCCAAGAAGAAATGGAAAGGACAGTTGGGCATAGGAAGTGACCATCTATTCTTGCGAACTGTTTTGAATACCTCAGTGGAGATGACTCTTTCATTTTTTGTTAAGAATCTTTTTTTAAAGAGTTTTTGTTTGCTTACTTTGTTTCTGTTTGGTTTTTATTTGTTTGTTTCTATTTCTCTCCTTTCTTCCCCCATTAATAGGCAAATTCTCTTGTTCTCTTCTATTACTTTTCTTTTCTTATTTTTCTCCTCTTTAAAACCATTTCTTCTGTTCACATTTTGAACATTCTGAACTCCCTTCTATCTTCCTATCACATTTTCTTTTCTCTTAATGGACTGTATTTTTATCATCTTTTAGAATTATTTGGTTTATATAACTCCTGCCCCCATGATTCATGTTGTTGCAATTATTACTGCTATGGATAACATAGTTGACACCTGCTGTTTACTTTAATGCCTGATCTAGTTCTCAGTTGCTTATTGGTTTTGGCAATCACTGATCCCACCATTCCTGTTTTTGTGAAAATTAGTGTTTTTGATGTCATAGTAGGCACTGGGTATTTATTTTAATGCTGTATGTTGTTTACATTGGTTGTTGCTACTGTTTTCTTCCCCCTTTTCTGTAAAGTGCTGGGAATACAGGGACACTACAGGTTCTCTCCAGGGTAGAGAATCTGCTGCTGAACTAAACTCAGCTAAAAGAAAGCATAATTTTCTACACACACAATAAACAACACTCAAACTTCACCTATACTTTAATACAAAGAATAGAAGACACCAAAACCCAAACTAATAACCAGGTCCCACATAGGAATGGCTAGGGTTTGGTCCTCAGTTCCCATTCACAGACGTCCATTCCTACAGCAAAAACAGAATCAGTGCAAAGGCTGTAGATATCACACCTATGTGGGGGTCTTGACCTAGATCACTCTAGGACACTTTGGCAAGAAAAGGCTATTCCATAAAAACGTCCACACATAAGAGGAGAAGAGAAATCCATCTCAACAGACGTATAAAACCCAACACAGGAATACAATAAATGTGAAAAAATAAGGTAACAAAATGACTAAAGTTCATAATTCACCAGCAACAGACCCCAAAGATATTGAAGTAGATGAAATACCAGATAAAGAATTCAAAAGAATGATTGTAGAAATGATCAATGAATTCAAAGAGAACACAGAAAAATAAATGAATGAATGAAGTCAGCATAGTATGTGAATGAGAAATTCAATAAGGAAATTGAAAAGATCCAAACAGAAATCTTGGAAATGAGAAACACAATAAATCAAATGAAATGTTCAGTTGAAAGTTTCTTTAGTAGAGTAGACCTTCCTGAAGACAGAAACTCAGGACTGGAAGACAAAGTGGCTGGCCTTGAACACTCAGAGAGTATTAAAGAAAAGAAAATGAGTAAGTATGACCAGAATATACAAGAACTAGAAAAATGTTAAAAAAAATTTAAAAATCACTAGAATTGGAGAGGATTGTGAGATATGGGCTAATAGAATGGATTATCTTTTCAGGAAAATAATAACGGGAAAACTTCTAAACCTTGCTACTGAGATGGACATTCAGATACAGGAGACAAGATCAAAAAAATAACTTCTCCACAACACGATATAATGAATGCCTAATACAGAGATTAAGGATATAATTTTAAAAGCCTCAGACAAAAACTTTTAGAGGCAAGCCAGTGAACATAAATTCTGATTTCTTAAGCTACTCTAAAATCCAGGAGGGGTTGGAAGGACGTGTTCCAAGTCCTGAAAGAAAATAATTGTCAATCAAGATTTCTACATCCAGCGAAGCTATCCTTCAAACAAAACCTTCCATGATAAGCAGAAACTAAAAGAATTCCTCACTACTCTCATTTGAGTAGCTAAGTGAGTGAAAAACAGTACCAAATTAAACATTAGAAATAAATCAAAATGACAGGAATTAATAAACATCTCCCTATAACAACATTAAACGTAAATGACTTCAACTCTTTAAATTAAAAGACATAGGCTGGCAGAATGGATTTAGACATAAAACCCAACTATATGTTGTTTACAAGAGGCTCACCTTACAGACAAAGAGAAGTACAGACTGAAAGTGAAAGGGTGGAAATTTATATACCATGTGCACGGAACCCCAAAACAAGCAGGAGTAGGGACTCTCATACCTGACCAGATTTCAAGACAAAATAAATCAGAAGAGACAAAGAAGGTCACTCACACTGGTAAAGGGAAAAATCCAACAATAAGACATAATGATAGTAAATATTAATGACTCAAATGTTGGTACACCTAATTACATAAAACAGATACTACTTGAATTAAAGTCTCAGATATACCTTCATGCAAAAATACTGGATGATTCCAACACACTTCTCTCACCAATAGATAGGTCATCCAGATATAAATTCAGTAAAGACTCTTTGTAACTGAAAAATATTATAAATATAATTGACTTAACAGACATCTATAGAGTATGTAATTCAAAAACAGCTGAATACACTTTTTTCCTCAGTGGTTCATGTAACTTTCTCCAAAACAGACCACATTTTAGGCCACAAAAAGCAATTCATAGCAAATACAAAAACATTTATATGATCCCTTGCATCTTATCAGATCATAATGGAATGAAATTAGAAACCAACACCAAAAACCCTACAGAAAATATTTGAACACATGGAAGTTGAACAATACAACCTTTTAATGATGAATAGGGAATAGAAGAAATTCTTAAAATCAAACAAGAATAGTGATGCAATATACCAAAACCTCTGGGACAGTATGAAGGTAGTTATAACAGGAACATTATAGCTATGAATGCCTACATAAGAAAATCAGCTCTATCACTCACTAGATGACCCAGCTCTATCACTCCTTGGAATTTATCCTAAAGAATTAAAGTCATCTTACTATAGTGACAATAGAGTTTTATAAGGCCATCAGAAAAATGAAATTGTGTCATTTACTGGAAAATGGATGGAACCATTGTGTTAAAAGAAATAAGCCAAACCCAGAAGGTCAAGGGTCACATGTTTTTTTCTCAAATGTGGAAGTTAGACAGGAAAAGGGAAAGGAAAGGTGTGTGTGTGTGGGGGGGCTCTCATGAAAATCAAAATCAGCAGAGAAGCAGAAAGGGACCACCGGGAGAGAGAAAGTGGGGGAAAGGGAAAATACTGAGGAATGATATCAGTCAAATCTTATTGTTATATTATGTGCATTTATGAATATGTAACAAATCCTACCACTATGTACATCTACAAGAAAAAATAAAAATGAGACAGGGTACCGTGGTGGAAAGAATATGGTGCTGGGAGACCAGTTTTAAATCTTGATGCTGCTGTTTATTAGCCTAGTGACATTAGCAAAAAAAAAAAAAAAAAAAAAAAAAAAAAAAAGTTTGAACCATTCAAATCTTATATCCTTTATCTGTTATATAGAAATATTATATAATCTTTGGGTTATTGTGAACAAGAGATAATTCCTGTAGAATACCTAATATATTGCCTGGACACGGTCTCAGTACGAAAGTCATCCACTCTACAAGGCAGAAAGCAAATGCTAAATGCATAAAACAGTTTTGGGGATTTAAGGATGGAGAGATCACTACAGTGAAAGTAAGAGCCTTGCAGGATCTACACAGGAGAAGGAAAGAGAGCATAACAGGAAGAACGGTGTGTGCAAATGTCCGGAGGTAAAAATTTTCATGATGTGTTCAGGAGACAAGCGACCTCCACTGTGGTTAGTGCATTTATTCACTTAGCCCTTTATTTGAACAGATTCTGTTTTCTTAGATGGAAATTTGTGTTTAGTCACAGTTGGAGATAGAATTAGTGGGTAATTTGAGGATAAAATATTGGAAGAATTAAAAACCTAACTAAGAAAGTGGGACCATATCTTGCAAAGGAGGACCCTGAAAATTTTAACAGCAATAATTTATTAAGATTTGGGGTAGAAGTATAAATTCTTGCCGATGTCATTTTTAATTTTGATCCAATTCAAATAAATAACTTATTTTATGTCAGTTGAACAAAAAGTTTGAATTATTTTTACTAGAAGAGAATAAGAAAAATAGTATTTTGGCAAAAGATGCACATAAAGCTTCTTATTAAATTCAGAATGAGTGTTTAATAAAGATCAGACCAGGTGGTTTTCAGCAGCAATTTAAAAATATCAAACAGTATATACTAAAACACAATCCCTGAGGATTTCAACCATTCCATACAAGTAGTACTTATTATTTAATATGTCTGTTCCTAAAATTAAGTTTTGGACAGCGCTTTGGAACCTTCTTCCTACAGTAGCCTCCTGCACAGCCTGTGGGTGACTGGAGCCTTCCTCAAGAGCATTCCAAGGAACTAGCCATGGTAGCTATTAGATCCACTCATTGGCTCCATGGAACCAACTGTAAATGCTACTGCGGAGAGCTGGCATATGAAGCCTATGCTTAATGTCCCCAGAGCCCCCCAGAATCTGGTCAGATGCTCCATTCTGATCTTGAGGGTGTGGGATGTAAGGCCCTTGAGTTCTGACTGAGAGGTCTGACAACAACTCAGGTAGCATTTAATTGAGGAGCAGGTAGTTGCCTGAGGAAGAAGAGGCACTGATACCACAGCCCTGGAAAAAATCTGGAGCCACTGTCCCATGGGGTATGGTTAAACCTGAGTCTGCATCAATTTTTTGATTAATGGAACTGATGGACTTTGTTCATCTCCTGTGCCCGTCTACAGAAGGGGACAGAGAGGTTTTAGAAGTCTGAACACTGACTCTTAGCATGTAGGTTCCCTAGAGTCCTGCAAAATGGAGAAAATTCTTTTATTTTCATATATAGTATTTGTATTGGTGATGGATAGACTAGACCTTTCATTTTCCTCCTGATTCAGACAGTCTTTATCTTCTTGGGTTTTTGAGGTTAGAATGACAATAATAAAATTTAACAGTAATCAACAAAAATTGTAAAAATGTTGGCAAGAAATATTATCTAAAGTTCCTTTCAGTTCAATACTCTGCTTTTTTTAGGATGAAGTATTTAATAATAAAGTGACCATCTTAATTATTATCTTAGTAGCTTTTTATGACATAACAATCTATATGCTACACTTATATAACATTCTATAATCTGTAACTATTCCTTAAACTTTTCAATTCATGAAAATCTCACTATTTCAAGTCAATCAGGCACTAGGCAGATGATGTAAGTTTGTTCTGTTCCTACTGCATGCCAGGCATTGTGCCAGGCACTCAGGGATCCTTTATTTCCTGAGGGAAATGAAAGTTAGCTGTTCTTGATCTTCGTTTACTCTCAAGGCCAAGGACTTGCTGCTGTTGCTCATCATACTCAACACACATGCATCATGCAGATGCACTTTAACAATACTCCACTGAATTATTTTTATATTTTTATGAACAGAAATAGTATTATTTTTATCCCCTTAAGTCATGATCATACTATTTTAAACTTTTGCACATTGATGCAAATACACTTCTAGATGAGTAATAAACTATTCTCATTTTATTCATAGTTAAATCTCATTTTATTAGTAGTTTAACACATAGTGTTTTTTGGAAGTCCAAAATAATTTCATTTATGAATTGCTTTACATGGGGCATTGAATTCATAAGATAAGGAAAACCTCCTAAACCATAATTATCTACCCACATCATTATTAATTACCTGCTGCAAATTCCTTTATACACAGTACAAACTAGTTCATAGAGCATGCAAGGGAGCCAGAGTATTCATTCTGAGTCTGCACACAGTCATGTGCTTATAATAAAACAGTTGTGAGAGGAGGTTTCAGCCAGCTGGTCTGAGACCAGAAAAAGCATGAATTCCTGCTGACTTGGCAGATGTCCCTGTTAGTTTAGGGAAATAAATTCACATACCACTCACCAGGAGTCTTTCTGGAAGAGAAGGCTAAGGAGCTGGAGAAAAAACAGTATTCCTAAGTAAGTCAAAACATGGAGACAGTAGGGTCTAGAGCCATATTTCACAAGAAGTTCTGGTCTGAACTAATTGTTTTTCCCATAAAAATAATTAAGACAGAAACCTCTCTCAAATTACAATAAATTGTACTCTTCTTAAGACTTTTGCCAGAAGTTCTTAAGTGGCTAAGTGGCAGCCCAATGTGCACTGAAACTTCTTAAATAAAATATTCCTTTTCCGGGAGACTGAGAAGTCCCTTGGGATCTTCAGGAAAGGAATGGGGGAAAAAAATGGAGGAGAAGCAAAAGTTAAGCAGACTTGGGGAAAAGAAAAGAAATAAAAGAAAGGACAATACATTGGACCTTAAGGAATAATGATTCATACTAGAGACTTATTAGACTTAAGGGCATATGGCACAGTGTGGATCTGAATTGTCCCCAAAGGTCCATGAATTGAATACTTATTCCCCTGGTCGGGAGGTGGTGGAACCTCCAGGAGGTGATGCCTCGTGAGAGGTCTTTAGTCGCTGGAGCCCTCAGCCCCCTCGTCCTTCTCTCCTTGCTTCCCGAGGTGATGCTTTTGCTCTGCCAAGTGCTTCTGCTATGCTGTGCTGCCCTGCCGCAGGTCTGAGGCAATACAGCCAATCATGCACTGACAACTTCGAGCCAAAATAACCCTTCACTCTTTAGAAGCTCATGTATCTAAGGTATTTGTTATAGTGAGGAAAGTGGACTAACGCAGTCTATAATAGTCAATCAAACTTGTTTGAACAAACATTATTTTATTTTATTTTTTTAACTGGGTGCCTGATACTGCTAGATGTTCTGGGGAATCTCAGTTAAGTAGAAAGGGAGCCAGAATAATATTGTTGGTGTAAAGTACCCAAGGCTTGGAATCAATGGAAGCTTGTGTTCAAGATGGGAATTTATTACCTCCTATAAACTTTTTCTTTGGTTAATTGTTTAATTGTAGGCTTTCTACAATTACTCAATTATAGTTTTTAACTGCTCCCATGCTCTTGCCATCATGTAAATCGTAACAATAAAACTTATCTCATAGGATTGTTGTGATGATTAAATGAAACATCAAGCACAGTTCCTGGTCCATGACATTTTCAAGGTGTTTAATAATTTTTATTTACTAATTGTAGACACCACAGTCTCTGCCCTTGTAGGATTTATTTACAGATGCCAAAGACATCTGTGAAAAACAAGCACAGAAAGTGAAAAATTTATGGATTTACAAGAAAAATGAATTAAATAAATGTTATATCTTACACTATTACCAAATAGTACAGACTTTATTTTTACCTGTATGAAGAGGTAGACTTGTAGCTTTTGTTTTACTATTAGAAGTTCTAGGGGAGTGGTGTTAGCCAGATGGAAGCGTAGGAGATATTGCTTTCATCCTCCACCCCTCCCCAAAATACAACAATTAGACACCTATCCATAAAGAAAAAGTCTTGGAAGGATGCCAGGGTCCAATTAATAATCTGCAGCAATGCAGGGAAAGAGAAATGAAGAATAAATACACAATGAGGATTGCTGAGGAGAATAGCATGCTGATGTGGAAATGGCCAGGAGTAAAGAACAAGGGTGAAGAATATCAGTACCAACCACACAGCAATGCCTGCCCTGTTCCCAGAGGCCTGCCCTGCAGAGGACACTGGCAGATTTTGTCACTGAGGTGATCAACAAACATTACAACTGTGAAACCCCTGGAGAGGGAGGTGGTGCCGTGCCATTCCATCCCAAAGTAGCTACTATTGTGCTGTCCTGCCATTGAGGTGCTGCCACCACCTCCCTCTTCATAATCCATCATGAGCTCGAGACCCTGGCACTCCAGTCACATCATGTATGACTGCATCTGAGACACTAGAGCTACCGCCACAGCAAGCTAGCCTGTACTTCAGACCCTGAAGCTACTGTCACCCTGTTTATGACCATGTTTCAGACCTTGGCTCTATGGACACTCTATCATTGAAACTACAACTTCAGTAATGCCCTGGTTCCTAGATCAGTAGTAGCCCTGCATATGCTTGTACACCAGACTTTGGTGGCCACTCTGCAAATGCCCAGACCTTACACATTGCTACTAATGTAGCAGAGGAGAAACCTGCAACCTGGGTATTGGTACCACTAGTGCCTCAGACCCACAGACTATCCATGAGTAACTGTGCTTCAGACTCTGGCTCCACGACTGCTCCATGATTACCATACATCAACCAGAGTTCCACAACCATCATTAGCATTCCTGCAAGTTGGACCCAGTACAAAGAGCCTTAGAGCCATGACTTCCCTGGTTGGAGGAAAAGAAATAGAGAACCCCGGAAGTATTTGATGCCACTACAGACACCCACTGCTTTGGCTGTTGAGGACCCTTTTCTGATGCTACCCAGCCTACAGAACTGTGTAGGGACTATACCATTGTGCCCTCAAAAGAGCCACATTCCACCCAGCCACAGCCTTCACATCCACCCATAGGTGAACGTTTTTTTCTCACAGATACTAGTTTGTGAGTTCTGGAAGAGTGACTGGACTGCTCCATCAAATGTACAGACATCTGTGAAAAGCAACAAGGAACATGAAGAATCAAGAAAATGTCAGAACTAGTGACTTCATACATTTCCAGTAACCAGTGTCAAAGAAATGGAGATCTATAAATTACCTGACAAAGAATTAAAAATAGGCATTTTAAGGAAGTTCAGGGAACTACAAAAGAACATAGATAATTAGCAAAACCAGGAAAGCAATGAACAAAATTGGAAGTTCAATAGAGAATAGGAATAATGAATAAAAGAATTAAACAGAAATTCTGGAGGTGAAAACTACAATGAATAAAATGAAGAATACAATAGAAAGCACTAATAGTAGACTTATTAAGTAGAAGAAACAATCTGTATAATGGAAGACAGAGTATTTGAAAATATACAGTTCAAGAAGAAAAAGAAAGAAAAAAGCCTGTGGGATTTATGAGACATCATCAAGAGAATTAATTTTCACATTATAGAAATTAAAGAAAGTGAATGCAGATAGAAAGTAAACTTATATCAAGAAATAATGGCTGAACACTTCCCAAATCTGGGGAAAGATGTCCAGGTACATGAAGCTGAAAGATCTTCAATCAGGTTCAGTTTAAAGAAGACTATACTTGCCGGGTGCGGTGGCGCACGCCTGTAATCCCAGCACTTGGGAGGCTGAGACAGGAGGATTGAGAGTTCAAAGCCAGCCTTAGCAACTTCGCGAGACCCTAAGCAACTCAGTGAGACCCTGTCTCTAAATAAAATACAAAATAGGGCTAGGGATGTGGCTCAGTGGCCGAGTGCCCCTGGGTTCAATCCCCAGTACCAAGAAAAAATAAAGAAAGAAAGAAGACTATACTAAGACATATTATAATCAAACTATCAAAAACCAAAGACAAAGAGAAAATCTTGAAAGCGGAAAGAGGTTCCTCATATACAGGAAAAGCCCCCTAAAGGCCATAAGTAGTTTTCAGGAGAAATTTTGCAGCCAAGGAAAAGAATGGGATATTTTTGAAGTGAAAACAACAACAACAACAAAAACTGTCACCCATGAATGCTTTACACAGAAATCTGCTTTTCGGAAATGAAGGAGAATGACTTCCATATACACACAAGCTATGGTAGTTCATCAATGTTATATACCCCTTACTGTAAATGCTATAGGGAGTTCTTTGAGCTGAAACAAAACGACACAAATTACAACATGAAAACATTTCAAAGTATAAAACATCTGAAAGCATAAAGCATAACTGGCAAAAGTAATATGTAGTTAAATTCAGAATACTCTAGTATTACAATAGTTGTGCATAAATTACTTATATATCTAGTATACACTTGAAAAGCCTATTAAAGATAACTATAGCTATAATCATTTGTTAATGGCTACATAATAAAAATGATGTGACTTGTAACATAAAAACAAAATGTGTGTGTGGTAGAGTAGAAGTGTAGTTTTTAAGCATTTGAATTGTTATCAGCTTAAAATAAACTATTACAGCTATGTTATAAGCAAGATTTACAGTAACCATAAAGTAAAAAAACTATAGGAGGTATACAAAGATGGAAAGAAAGGAATCCAAGCATATCAGTCTTGGAAATCATCAAATTATTAAGGAAGATAACAAGAGAGGAAGAAACAAAGGGTCTACAAAATAGCCAGAAGACAATGAACAAAATGGCAATAGTTAAATCTGATCTAATCCTGTCTATGACTATCTTCAGTGTAAATGAATTAAATTCTCTCTTCAAGAGACAGAGAATGAATGAATGAATGAATGAATGAATGAAAAAGAAGACCTTATATGCTGCCTACAAGAGACTGACTTCAGCTTTAAGGAGGTATATAGGCTGAAAGTAAAGGGATAGAAAACATTCCATGTAAATGGGAACCAAAAGACAAAAGGGGTAGGTAGATATATTTGTATCAGACAAAATAGACATCAAATAAAAAACTGTAAAAAGAGACCAAGAAGGCCAATATATAATGATAAAGGGGTCAATATATAAAGAAGATACAATGAATATAAGTATATATGCTCCCAAGATTGGGAAATCAAATATGTAAAGCAAATATTAATGTATCTAAAGGGAGAGATAAACAACAACACATTAATAGTTGGGGACTTTAACACCCCACTTTCAGCAATAGACAGGTTATCCTGACCAAAAAAAAAAAAAAAATCAATAGTTCAATGGTGGACTTGAACTACATTTTAGACCAAATGAACCTAATTGATATGTACAAACCATTTCGTACAACAGAAGCAGAATACAAATCTAAAGTGCACAAAGAACATTCTCTAATATAGAACAACTGTTAGACCACAAGTCTGCAAATTTAAGAAGATGAAAATCACAGCAAGTATATTTCCCTACCATAATGGTATGAAATTAGACAAAACAATAGGAGGAAAAGTGAGAAATTCACAATTATGTGAAAATTAAACAACATATTTGTGAACAACCAATGAGTTGATGAAATGAGATGAGAAATTTAAAAATGTCTTCAAACAAATGAAAATGGAAACATGTATATAGGCTGTAGCAAAAGCAATTTTTAGAGGTGAGCTTATAGCAATAAATGCTTACATTAAAAAAGAATGATCTCAAATAAACAATCTAATATTACTGCTCAAGGAACTAAAAAAAGAATAAACTGAGGCCAAAGTTAGTAGAAATCAGAAATTTAAAAAGGTTAGAACAGAAATGAATGAAGAGATTAGAGAAACAATAGTGAAGATGAACAAAACAAAAAGTTGGTTTTTTGAAAAGATAAAATTTACAAACCTTTAGTGAGACTAATGAATAAGAAAAGAAGAAGACTCAAATAAAATCAAATGAAAGAGACAACAGTACAAATGATACCACTGAAATACAAAGGATGATAAAAGGCTACTATGAACAATTATACTGCAACACATTGCATAACCTGGAAGAAATTATTAAATTTATAGAAATACACTCCCTATCAAGACCAAATCATGAAGAAATAGAAAATGTGAACATAGCAATCATAAGTAAGGAGATTGAAGCAGTAATAATAAAACAAACCATCAAAGAAAAGCACAGGGTGAATTACTGGTGAATTCTACCAAACATGAAAAAGAAATAATTCCAGTGCTTCCCTAACTCATGCAAAAGGTGAAAAGGGAGGAACACTTCCAAAATAATTTTATGAGGCCAATTTTACCCTGATACAAAAGTCAGACAAAGGCACCATAATAAAAGAAAATTATGGGCAAATATCTCTCATGAACACAGATGCAAAAACCCTCACCAAAAATCTAGTAAACTAAATTTACAGTATATTAAGAGGATCATTCATCATGATCATGTGGCATTTACCCCAATGATGCAAGAAGGTTTCAACATACACGAATCAATAAATGTGATATACCATGTAAACAGAGTGAAGGACAAAAACCATATGAGCATCTCAATAGATGCATCAATAGAGCATTTGATAAGATTTAACATCCCTTCATGATAAAAGCCCTCAACAAATTAGGTATACAAAGAATTACTACAATACAACAAAAGCCATACCCAACAAGGCCACAGCTAACCTGATACCAAGTGGTGAAAACTGGAAAGTCATTCCTTCAAGATCAGTAACAGGGATCCCCATGATTACCATTTCTATTCAATAAAATACCAAAAGTCTTAGAGCAATTAGGCAAGATAAAGAAATAAAATGTATCCAAATCCAGATGCTCAAGTCCCTTATATAAAATGCAATGGTATTTGCGTATAACCCATGCACGGTCTCTATTCTGCCAACAGACACTGAGCTTGCTTCCACATTTTGGTTATTGTGAAAAATGCTGCAATAAACATGGAGGACAGATATCTCCTTGAGATATTATTTTATTTATATGGGTTTATATTTTAGTTACATGAATATACAGCTGGCTCTTTGGATCCCTGTATCCCCTTTTCTCTAGATTACTTAAAATAATACCTAATACAATGCAAATGCTATGTAAATCATTGCTATATGTATTGTATAAGGAATAATGGTGAGGAAATAAGTCTATAGGCATTCAGTAGTGACACCATCTTTTTTGTGAACATTTTTCATCTGTGATTGGTTGAATACACAGAGATGGAATCTAGGAATTCAGAGGGCCAACTGTGTACCCATGTGAATAAAATCATCATCTCAAAGAGATATTCTCTATGTTCATTGCAATACTTTTCAAAATAGCCAAAATATGAAAGCAAGCTCAGTGTCTGTTGGCAGAAGGGAGAAAGAAATTTGGTATATATGAGTAATAGAATATTATTCAGCCTTAAAAATAGGAGAAAATACTGTCATTGATGACGGTATGGTTGAACCTGGAAGAAATTATGTTAAGCAAAAGAAGCCAGACACAGAAAGTAAATGCTTTATGATCTCACTTATTTAAGAAATTTTAAAACATCAAATCCATAGGAATAGAGAATAGAAGAGTTACCAGAGGTGGGGGTGGTGAGTTGTGGGAGAAATACAAAGATTTTGGTTAAAGATATGAACTTCCAGTTATAAGATGAGTAAGTCCTGGAGCCAAAATGTACAACACAATGAGCATAGTCAGGAATAATAGGCTACATACTGAATACATACCAAATTAGACAGAAACTTCCATACATGAGCTCCTAAGCAGGGGATCCAATAGAAAAACTAAAACAGATGTGTGGACAAGGGGGCACCAATCGGCAATAGTGAGGAAAGCATGGACGGGGTAGGAGATAAGGAAAGAAGGAACTTCCGGAGACCATAAAAAGAACAAGCCAAAACTCCCCCCACTAAATTCCCAGCTCTGGGGCCCCTTCTCTTTGGAGAAGTCTCTATATCTGTCGATTTTGCAATAAACCTGCTGCTAGCTTGCTGTCTCTGTGTCCTGTTCTTCAATGATTTGCTGAATGGAGACAACAAACACAGCATCCCTGGACAGTAACCCACACAGTCATTCATGGAGTGAAGTTTATAATTTCAGGGCATCAGGGAATCAGACCACAGATCTCTCCTTTTCTTTTCTATACCTGCTGCATCTTTTGATGTGACTTTTGGTCTGGTTCCCATTTGTACAATATTGATACCTACCAATGCTCATATTGGTAGTAAAAATATGATGTCATATATAAGCATCACTTCAAGACGGTGATCTGTTCATACCCTTCTGCAATCCAATGCTGTTGTGCAGTTATGTCAAGCAATATAGCAGCATTAAAAACAGTGCTCTTCAGGACTCTAAAGATTTGAAGGAACAATTGAAATAAGGTTTTGCGTTGAAACAGCAGTAGAATCTTCAAATCAATTATTTCCCCAGGGCCTTTATCTACTCTAAAGTTATAGCATGATGGTTATGATGACAGTAACTAAGTTTCAAGGACCTTTTACAACCTCAGGCATTGTGCTAAGTGACTGGAGTACAGTCTTATCTAACAACTACTCCAAGCCATCTGGGACTCCACCTCTCCACTCCAGAGATCTAACATGAGTTGCTGGTACAGCTACTGATTTCTCTACCTCCATGTAGCAGTGATCCAGAAAAGAAATGAAAATTTTGCCACTGACTTGTCTGGTAAAATTGATTGCATTTGCTTTATCTGTGAGTCAGAAGTTAAGGTGTTTTTTGAGACTAACCAGTCTGATGTACTAGAATGAGCCATGCACTTAAGGCAAGATCTTTGGGTTCCACAATAAAATCTTTTACACACCTCACAATCCTTGCCTTAGATCTACAATTTTTCATCCTAACTTTAAGTTCTAAATCATAATCATGGGGGTAGTTTGGACTGCCTCCTCCCAGAACTGTTTTACACACAGAAAAACAACTTTATTTTCCCTAAATCATTGTGGTGATCTCTACTTCTCACAGTCGTGCTGATTTCCACACTACACCTGAGGCTTTGTGGCCTGGGTTCTGCCTGTCTCTTCACCCCCAAATCCTATACATTTGACCCTCGACCCTCAAAGACCCACATCTTGAGCAGAAAACATTATTTTCAGTTCCTCAGACTTCTTGCTCTGTTCTCTCTGCTTGAAACACGCCCTACCCTTTCTACATGTCTGCTCTTCCTTCCAGATCAACTTGCCACTTACTCCAGCAAGGCTTCCTGTCCACTCCAGGTCTGGACAGTTCTTTTCTATATATTCCCACAAAACATGTTGCACCTTCTATATTGTCTGGTGTTGACTGTAATTACTAAATCACATGTCTACTGCCTTCATTAGGTCATAGGTCCAAAGAGGGCAAGAACCGGGTCACGACTAGAGTTTTGTCCCTAATGTTTAGCAGGAATTCTTGCGCCTTAGAGTTAATCAGTATGTGTGTGGTGACTAGAAAATGGAATTAGTGAATGGATGGATACATCCACACCAGAGGGCAAATGATGGATTTATCCTGTAACTGGATTATTTGCCAACAAAAAGAGTCACTGGAGCGTTGGCTCTGGTGAAAGAGCTTCCAAGTCTCCTGATGTCACCCAGGCCTCCTGTTCCGCAGAAGTGAGCGAGGGTTGCAGATTTCCACTTTAGTCTATGACTTCCCTTTGCCAACATGCAGTTCTCACCCTTCCTCCTCCTCCTCACCCATCCCACACACCACGACTTGGAGGAAGACTCATTCACAGATGAGTACTTCTCCAGGAAAACATCATCTCTAATGTAAACCAAACAAATTTCAAGGAGCCCGACAAGCTCTCTGAGGCTGAGTAATGGCTTAGAAGAGGGTGCTGCCCTGTGCCAGGTGCCACAGGGTTGCCATTGGCTCTGCATGAGCCTGACCCGCCCCAGCTTATATCGTTGCTCACACTTTCATAATACTTTCTATCTTTCTGAAGAAATAGTAATTTGCCTAAAGCCGTCTTGTCTGGGGTCTGTGTCTAGCAGAGCCTGAAACCTGGTTGGAAATATTTGTGGCCCATAGTGAATTATACTACTTCTGATTTACTTGGATAATTTTGTGACTTCAAGAAAATTAACAAAAAATTATTAGAGGACCTACCTGAGATTTTCATTAAATTTTTTTTTTGTAAAAAATTGGCAGCATTTTAAAATTAGGGGCATATGAAAAAGTTGTGCAATTTATAAGGATGTTACCTTATATTTTGTAAAATATAATATTCAAACCCTAAAATATAATTTATGAAAATTCAAAATAATTTTGAAATTCTAATGCCTCTCCAGTTTCAAGTCTCTTGTTGTAAGTGCTCAGTTACCACAGATGTTTTAACCTAATACACAACACAAACACACACACGCACAATTAGAGAATCGTCCCCCTTCATCCACTGTTTTAGTTTCCATCATTTCAATCACCCATGGTCAACTGTGGTCTGAAAATATTAAATGATGAATTAGAGAAATAAGCAACTTATAAGTTTTAATTATGCACCATTGTCAGTAGCATGAGGAAACCTCACATTGACCCCCTCAGTCCCACTTGGGCCACGAAGCCATTCCCTTGCTGATGCTGCCTGTGCCTATGTGTCACTTCCCTGGTACTCGCTTGAGCTGCCTGGCTTCTCAGGTGGACCAGCAACCTCGGTGCTTGTGCTGAAGGGACTCTCAGGTGGTCCTGAGGGCGTCACAATGGCTGTCATCCTTCTCACTCCATCTCTTCGTGCAGGCAAGGCATGAAGTCAAATCACCCACGAGTGCAGGGCAGTGAGACAGTTTGAGAGAGAGTCCACATTTACATAACTTTTATTGAGGTATATTGTCAATTGTTCTATTTCATTTTTAGCTCTGGTTGTTAACTGCTCACTGTGCTGAATTTATAAATTAAGCTGTAACATAGGTATGCATGGATAGGAAAGAACATTGTGTATTTAGGGTCTGATGTTGTCTAAGGTTTTAGGCATCCACTGGGGAAATGTACTCCCCATGGATAAGGGGGGACTACTGTACTCATTCTATGCATGTATACATACATATAGTGTGTACATATCCACACACACAGATGTATTCCATTTTATTTTTCTTGAAGACCATTGGCTTGGTTTATATAAGGATAAATTGTGACATGGGCTAAGGAGGTAGAAGTAGATGACTTGGGAAAATTTTTTAATATGTGTACCTTGTGAATTTTAAAGCAAGCACAACACAAGTAAGGGTTGATAAATAAATCTCAGAAATGCAGCTTCTCTGGTCCATAGCCTCAGAATTCCTTTTTAGAATTTCATAATTCCATCTGAATGCCTTAAAAGAAGAAAACTTAGGAAATATTTATTTAATTGGAATCTCCCCAGCTTTTTTAAAATCTATAACTGACAAAAATTGTGTATATTTAAGCTGTACAACATGAAGCTTTGATATAGCTATATTTGTGAAATGATGGTCACAATCCTAACAATTAACATGTCTATCACTTCACATAGTTATCTTGCATTAATTCTTGTGATTTGGCCAAAGAATGAAATGCCCACCCTCAAAGGTTGACCAAATAAAGTAGCTAAGTTTTAAGAGTTTGAGAAATCAGTTCTTTTCCTTACTTTATGTTCTGTCACTAAATAATAAAATATTCCTAAATTTTCTTTTTTAAAGTTATTCAGATGGAATTCTGAAATTCTAAAAAGGAATTTTGAGACTATGGACCAGAGAAGCTGCATTTCTGAGATTTGTGTACCAACCTTTACTTCTGTTATGCTTGTTTAAAAATTGAGAAGATATGCATATTAAAAAAAATTCCCAATAGTCATTACTTCTCCCTCCCTAGCCAATGTCATAATAAATTGAAATACAAGTAAAATTCACCATGTATCTTGGCTTCTTTTAGGAGCTGTAGCAAATTTTGTCAAAGTCTGCCAAATTTTAAAAAGCTGGTGTGAAACAAATAAGTAGATACCCTTGAAATGCCAGATATAAAGATGCTTTACTTACCAATGAAGGAATTCAGCCAGCAGGAGAGATGGTGTTGAGCGGTGGAGGGAGGGTGGGTGGGGAAGAGTAGGTCTCGGTGTGGGAGAGACTGTCACCATCCCCTTTCCTGTCTGACTCACAGTTGATCAACTCTTCCGTTTTGCCTGATATTGCTTCAGAGGTCTTGTTGACACAGTGTTTCAGGTAGATGCTCAATTCAACTGGCATTAATAAGAAAAAGACTTCTTTGTTACTTCAGTATTAAATATGGGAGTGTTGGGAGTATTTAAAAATCAGTGAAAATCTAATCATGGACATGGGCGTAAGCTACAAATTCCAAATAACACGATTGTGGGATGGAGTTGGAAGGTGAGTTCTCTAGGGGAAGAATCATTTCAGGGGTGAGTTTGAAGGGGGCTTGGACCCTGTGCTGGAAAGCTGAGCATCCCATGCTGCTTTGTATGGAATGAAGCTCACAGATCTCACGTCTGTCTCACTTTGCACAAGTCACTATAGTTCTCTGAATTTCTCTATCCTTATTTGTAAAATTCCATGACAAAGTTGTGTGGGGGTTAAATAGGATTATCAAAAGAGTTTTGCAAATTATTAAGTGTTATGGAAACTTAAGATCAAAAGATGATTATTTTGTAACAAACACTGAGATAGTTACCTCAAAAGTGGATATGAAATTTTGAGATACATTGGAAGGATAAAAAGCATACTGAACCCAATTTACAGGATAATCAATCCTCCAAAACTATAAACCTAATCACAAGTAGGAGAAAATAACAATGGAGTCAGGAGTGGCGGGGGACCTCTAAGCCCAGAGAATCCCAAGGGGACCCTGGAGCCTTCATCAGGGTGCTGAGTGGAGTCTCCAGGTTTGGAGGAATAGGCTCCTGTGCTGAGCAGTGGGCAGTAGGGGTGGTGCGAGTGGGCAGCAGAAGCAGAGGCAAGGCCAAGGTCGGGTGCCTGCCTTGCTCCTCTCCCTCCAAGTGCAGAGGCAGGTGAGGGAAATCAGAGACAGGCCCAAACCAGCCCCTGAATATAGAGGTGAGCAAACACTTAAGGGAAACCCACACCATCACAAAGAGGCACCACAGCCAACAGCAGAACTCTTTCCTCTGGTTAGAAAACAGTATGTTAGAAGAAACTTATTTGTGGAAGAAAGGACGAATCTCAGAGAAGTACGGCATTTGATGCTAATCTAGACCCAGGTGAAGGTTTACCTAAGCCTCCGAGGCTCTTCTAGAGCTACTGAGCTGAAACCTACACCTATCTGCACACCTTACTTCTGATGTGTCCTCAGTACTTCCACTTCGGTGTTATGGAATCTTTCAACCGAGAGTTGTGAAAGAGCTTGGTATTCACTGGTGCTTCTGGGACTGCCGCTGGAGTGGGAGAGATGCTGTGGTGTGGGGGTGGCAGGTAAGCACTGAGCTTGTATATTCTGTGGGCAGCTCCTGAGAAAGCACTAGGTAGGGGTGGCATGCTGAGAAGGTGGCAAAATTAGATCGTGTGACTTTGGGCTGTGTTTTAGCAGCTAACTTCTAAGTGTGCTTACCTGAACACTTGGCAGGTGTGGAGTATAGAGGCGTATACATGAATGTCTGTGGGAAACAGTCCCAGACAGCATTAGAGAAAGGAGGGATTGGGGCTGTGGATGTAACTCAGTTGGTAGAGTATTTGCCTACCATGCACAAGGCCCTGGGTTCAATCCCCAGCACCAAACCCTGCAACAAAAAAGAAAAAAAAAAAAAAAAAAAAATAAAGAATGATGTAGAGGGACTTATTGTGTATTGAAAGTTTTCCCTGAGAAATTTTCCTGGTTGTGGTGAACTGTAGTTGACCTTTAAAATTTCTGATTGAGTAGCAGAAAGAGTAAAAGATTGGCAGCCAGACCTGCAACTTGAGGACTGTCTGGACTGTCAATAGGAGTACAGCTTTTAGGATTAAGAAGAGCCACTGAACTCCAAATCTCTTTATCAGACTTTGGGAATAAAGGAAGAAACAGCCCACAGTGCAGTGGACAGGGGAAGAAGCTGAGTGAGAGCCACTCTAAGAGCTTACACAGCTTGAATGAAGGACATTGGCCTTCTGTGGCTACCGAACAGCTTTCAAATAGCTCTGTATTTTGATTGTTCCTCTGTTAGGATTCCTACCTGCTGTTGGGCTTGGGGTGAGCTGCTTGTGTTCCCCCCATGATGTAGGACCACTGACAACTGAAACTTCCAAGACTGTGCACCAAAGTAGACCTTTTCTGAGTTGATGATCTCAGGTATTTGTCATAGTAACGGAAAACTGACTAAAATGCTGCCTTTCCTAGGCAGATGTGCTGGTGTATAACCCAGATGTCACCAATCAGTCCCAACACACCACTTTGGAGTGAGGAAAGAGTCTGAGTACAGGTCTGAGTGGCTTGGTTCTGGGACCAAAGGAAGAACTGCAGCTATGTGGTGAGATTCTAGGAGAAGTTTTTGCAAACTCAGCCATAACTGATTTTTCTTGCCCTCTGAGCCACCTAATATTCAATAATGATTCCCATCTGCTTCAACTAGCCAGAGTGAGTTCTCTTTTTGCAGCTCCAAGGCCTAGCTGAGCTCCTGTGGCTCCAGGTAAGCTTTGCAGGTCTTGCTTTACACTGCTCTTCATCCCTCACTGGTTCTCCAGGGATTGGGCATAACTCACAGTAAAAACCAAGCAGGGGCTCATTGTCACTCTCTACTCCCTCACTGCTGGTTCAGAGGAGAGGTTCCTTCCCTACTCCCAGATGAACATGGTGGACTCCAGGGCTTTTCTCTTATGGAGGTATGGCCACTTTAAGTATTGAACAGTCTTTACTTACTATTACACAGATTTCAAAATGTGGGCTGGGGATATAGCTCAGTTGGTAGAGTGCCTGCCTTGCAAGCACAAAGGCCCTGGGTTCAATCCCCAGCACCGCAAAAAAACCAAAAAAACAAAACCAGATTTCAAAATGTGACTTAGTGACATAGTGGCACATCTCCTCACACCCCTGGATCAGCCTGTTTCCCCTGGAAGCTCTGATAGGGAAGGTGATGAAATTGGCTGCTTCTCTGTCTCCCTATCTTCTCTTCTTCTCCCCAGGATTTGTTGGACAGGGAGTAGACAATGGATTAAAAAAACCCATTAATTGAACTGACCAAATAAAATCTGTTTAAACACAGTAGATGTTCAAAGCAGAAACTTGCATGAAGTACTTTTGTGGCTCTTTGGGGGCCATGTACCAGCCTCTTGGACTTCATTCAGTTTCTTTTCCTGTGCAATGCTTCTCTAACTGGATGGTCATGTAACCTTTCTGGGAATCCAGCATTCACCTCTAGGTTTTGCTGCTGATGTCTGGCTGCCTTTCTGGCAATCATATCAGACAAGCACCCGAGGTGACTCTACTCTGGTCTCTCCCATTTCCATTCCCATCCCCTCCCCTGACAAACTCCAGTAGTATTGTCCTGCCAATACACTGGCCTTGCCCTGTTCTTGCCACCAGAGCAGTGAGCCTGTATTTTGAATCAAGATTCTCATCAGAATTCAAACTCCTGTCCTTCAATTATAGTGGTCCTTATGAAGCTCTTATATGTTAGCACCTGGAAGTCCACACCTCTCCTATGGGGAGACAAGACACTTGACTAAAATGTTGATATGGAAGTAAAGGACAGGTATATGTTTTAAAATAAAATGTTTTGAAAATTCAACAACTTGAGCTCAGCACACCTGTATGCAGCAGGTAGTGAGCATGTGCCAACAAGAAATGGTGACAAGTCACTGCTGGAAATATCTCGTCAGAAGAGTGTGCTATGATATTATTAAGAGAAAGTAAAACTTATTAATTCAATGGAAAATGTTTGGACGTATGATACTGACAGGAAAATATGGGAAATTTTGAAACCAAGAGAAAAGACTATGCTAGGAATTTGGCTTACTGCGAGGTGGTTTCCTTACATTTGTTGCATAGTTGTTTCTGATTGGGAGGGCTTGCCCTGAGGGTGAACCTCGAGTGATATCTGGAAGTCTCTCGGCTGGCTTCAAATGCTGCATGTTCTACAGGAGTTGTGAACAGCAGAGAAGATTGACAGGCTTTTGCTTCTCAGGGAACACAAAAGCTAAACACTAGGAATTTAATGGTTAGAGTTACTGTCCTTGGATCTGAGTCTCGGAATCCTGAGACTGGAAAGCAGGAGATTTAAAAGTTTTATTAACCCTAGTTAGATCACAGTCTTCATTATTAACTTCTGTGAGAGAGTGGACTTGGAGGGGAGGACAGAAGTAAGGATAGAAAGAAGTCTTGTGAAGAAATAATGCTAGTTCAATTTGCATAGCTTTTTAAACTAATTAAAATACACTTTTTATTTCATCTTCTCCATACAACATGCCTGAAAGACAGGTAAAAAACAGGATTACTTTAAAAAAATTTACTTATGAGTCAACAGTAAAGCTTTTAAAGTTCTTGCCTCCTAAGTCCAGAACATCTGCAAGAGACCTTAAAATAAATACATGTGAACTAGATTATATATGCAAAACCCCTCCTCTCGTATAGTTATTATTTCAATAAATTGAAGAGGGTAGGTAATTTTATATTACTAAAAGGCACAACTAGCATTGAAGACAAATATATGGTATTTGTAGGCACAGATTAACATATGAACAAAATGTATAAGAGAAAATTTATCAGAAATTCAGAATATGCTGACAGTTTATAGACAGAAAGAAACTGACGTCACAAGCAACCCACGACATACAAGGCATTAAAAAATTGAGTCTTGGTTTTCTCACCTGTAAAACAGGGTTGATATTTGCTATTAAATACATTAGGACTGATAGAGTTACTTTCAGATGTGAGGAAACACAGATAAGGCACCAAAGATAACAGCTGTTAGGAGTTTATGTTCAACACACAGTAGTAGCTTTAAAAAGATAGAAATTTTAATATCACATAGAAGTAGCTACCTTGAAAGCATATAATTCATTTTCTTTCATAGAGTTGTAAAATATACACAAATATTAGACAAAAAAGAAAATATGAATAAACCGAAGAATAAATTCTCCAGGTTATGTCCCTAGTCATAGTGCGATACATTTGTTATTGGAACTATTTTATTTTTCTTACTGTTATTGAAAAGTAATAATAAAAACAAATAAGCAACAACAAAAATTTTATGGAAAAGGTTAAAAAGTACAATGCAACCATTAAAATAACACATAAATCTGTTAATTAATAATAGATCTAAAAACCAAAAATTAGACCTCATAATAGAGAAAGCTTTAGGGATGAAGTCAGAGATTCTCAGAGGTCAAGTCACAGTTTTCAATGCTTTTACTATTAATAATAATAATAATATAAAACATTTAACTTCTTTAAGGAAGAAAAACAAACCTATTAGAAGTCTTAAGAGTATTATCTGAAATGAAGTAAAGCAAAAGCCCCCTGAAAAAGGTTAAGTGAAAAAATGTAAAGGTAGAATGAACAAACCCAAGAACCACAATTGCACTTACAAGATTCTGGGAGTCTCATCAAGAAAAATGTTGAAAATAAAAGCAGGAAAAACAAAGTCTAAGTGGCTGATTGTTAGCAAGGGCTCCTGGAACAAAGATGAAGGAAACCTCCAGGAGCAAGTGGCAGAAGACTCAGCATCCCGAGCTCCGCATCACAGAGCTTCTGGACTTCCCGTCAAAGGCGGCTGCTTTCCCCAGGGAGGTGCCCAGAGTACAGAGCTCTGCGTGAGACAGAGGCAGAGAAGATGTGGGCTGTGTGCCCCGGAGTGAGCCAGGGCATTCAGGAGGGACCGCTGTGCCCGCAGCTTTTCCCCTTCTTCTCTGGCAGCTATGAAGGTTTGGGTCATAGGACATCCATATCCTCCATCTGGAGGGAGAGAGGGGAGGCGCTGAGCATGGGGCACAGGAGAGTCTTCAACCAGCTGCAGTCAGAGGCTGTCATCGCTGCTAGGAGCAGGACTCACTGTTGTCATGCTTCATAAGTTAGGAAGTCCAGGAGGTGAGCAACTCGGTAGGATTGCCACGTCCAGCAGACAATACCTCCTGAGGCCAGTAGTTTCACATGCTGGTGCTGGCCAGGCACTGGGTCACTGAGTCCAGCTGCCTTGAAACATCACATCTCAGGACCTTACTGCCCAAATGAAACTGCAACAGGAAGATGGCCTCGTCTCACAGCTGGCCTTGGAGTGTCATGAGAGAGCCCTGCAAGGACTCTCATGTTGCCTCCTGTACCAGGGCTGAGAAATAGTCTGGGAAGTGAAGTCTGTAGAATTCCAGATTAACAACAGGAAAAACAAACAGAAAAGAAAATAAAAAACATAGAAGGGGCTGGAAATAACTGCTAAGTGCTTACAGCCATATTCAATACAGTGTGCTAGACATAGAGATTTCCTTTTGTTTACTGTGGGCTTCCTGAACCTGAGAGTAGATGTCTTCTATCAATTCTGGATCTCAGCACTATCCACTCCAATGGTGCCTGAGTTCTCCCTTTCTCTTGGCTTTTGGTCTCTGAAAATTCATTGTTCCTTTTTTTCCCATTGACTCACTAAAGAGATTTTGGAGGGCATGTCATTCAAATATTATTTTTTAACCTTTAAATTGGACTCTTCCAGTGACATAAGTAATAAAAATGGTCCTGAGATAAAGTCTGTCGTAATTTTATTGTATTTCTTAGCTTTTTTCCTCTCTTCAGAAATGGAAGTTTGCTAAAGGACAAAAGCCAGAAGCCCAGGGACCATGGGCTTACAGGGCTGTCCTGGGTTTTGTAGCGGTCTAAGTCAGATGCATGCTTTACAGCACACAGCAAACTAAGAAATCCAAAGTTGCTTGAGACTTTTCCTTGAGGAGGAAAGTCTCAAGCCGATGATGAAATGACAGTTCTTAGTGACAGGGAACAAGGAGGCCTGCCTGGCTCAGCAAGCACAGATGATTCAGTCCTCTTCCCTAGGGGTGCAAGGCATGAGCCATTGGTCAGAAACAACAAGCAATGTTTGAGAAAGAAACAGTGAGTGCACCAACTTGCAGCAATACACAAAGTCACCCAAACGTTTTTAGTCCTCAAGCAGCCAATTTGGAAAGAGGTGCACAAGCAGTTTCCAACAGAAACCTTTTAAATCCAGACACCCCTGCAGCTGTTCCCGCGTGTGCAAGTGAAAATACTGTTTTTCTCATGCTAGGAAGGAAGCTCGTCTGACCCAAATCCCTCATGCAACCTCCCACAGCCAGTAGAGATGGCAGTAAAGGGTCTTCTTGGGAGCAGAACCCACAGAGGACCCCACGTCCTTGCTGCTCTGGGTCTTAATCTTCTGTGAGGCACAGAGGTGCCCAAGGGAACATTCTAGTTTACCAGATGATGCAAGGCCCCTCCAGGTTGTTGCTTTCAGTTACAATGCGCCTATTAAAATGCATCTGATCCTGCCATTCACCTGCTTAAAATTCTTCAGTGAATCCTTCATGCCATATGAGAGCACTGAGCATTGTAAACACTGGCTACTTCCTGGTCATGGCCTGGGCCTCACACTGAATCAATGAATTCGCTGTCCAAGGACTTCTGGGCGTGAGGAGACACGTACACATCAGTCAGTCAGTCCATCTCTGAGGGTAGAAGTTGTAAGAGGTCAAACTTAAGAACTGCTGGGGACCATGGTGTATCCAAATACAGGGAGAACTTCTCTGCAATGAGAAAGGATGACTGTTAATAGGCACAGAAACAAAACAGACTGAAAGAGTCCTGGCAGCATGGAGCCTCCAATTCATCTGGGGTCCATTGTGTTGTTGACCTGGCTATCTCTGCATCCTTAAGAGATGAATGTGAGACATTACTCAGAAATAAGGAAATGAGCACCTGGTCTCAGCAACATGCCACAGGGAGCACTGCATGGGCACCTCCTTCAGGGTGGTCTGTCCTCATGAAGCCAGAAGGGAGAACAGGCAGTTGGTGTAGAGATAGGGAATCTGGTCAAATCAAGGAATAGAGGCCATCAGAGTCTGGGAAGTTGGATATCACCCTGGGAGACTGGAATGTCAGTGTCTCCAGAGTCTTTTGATCACCAAGGTTCCCTGCCTAACTGCCCCTCCCAAAAAGTTGCAAGCAGGGAATTGCTAATTAATGTCCCTTGGGCCCCTACCTGCCTGAATCCTCCCTGTGGCCCCTCCCCCTGCCATCTGCTGCTCACCATTTTTGCTATGTCACTGGCAACTCCTGGGTCTGGTCATGTAGGCAGGAAGGAGAGAGATAAGGGGGGAGAGAGCAGGAGAACAAAAGAGACCCTAATCTATAAAAGATGTAAAGTGCACTCACTTCTTGGGACTCTAGAACATTAGCCATGACCCCCTTCTCCCTCCCAGGAGAAACCTACTTCATATGCTTGCCTTGGTGTGCTTCTCAAATGTTCAAACTTCAACATCTGAGGAAGCAGAACTCATCACCAGGAAACAGTGGTATCAGATTTGGAGGTCCCACCAAGATCTACACCAAGGTAAGACTCTCTCCATGTACCCCACATCTGCTTGAGGTGCATCTTTCTGCCTCTTTCTTTCTGGAGGGCAAAATGGGCACCCATTGGCTACTTAAAGCAGTTAGTGCAGCCACCATCCTTCAAGACTCGGGTGAAAGGTTTCCTGGCCTAGGCAGTTCCCAATCACCTGCTCTAAGCAGACCACACATATTGAACTCTGCTGAAGCCATTTCCTACTTTTCTGTCCAGGCCTGGAGCACAATTGTTGTCAGTACACAGCGTCCCTAGTCCTGATCTACCTTGGATGCGTGGAGGTGGAGGAAAGGTTGGAACAACTGTGGGGTTCTCTTGCCCAGGCTACTCTTGGGCAGATCCCAAAGGTTTCCTCTCCGGACTACCCCTCCTGACTGCCCTAAGGGGTATGTAGGCTGATCAGTTGATGAATGGCACTGAGAGAAAGCGCCAATTACCTTTGCCTCTGTATGGGCTGTAAAACACTCCCCCATAGCCACTCCCTCCTGGATATTCCTCTTCCATCACCGATCAGACATTAGGAATTCAGATTGTAAGATTAAAAGAAAGACCTGGAATGATTAGTAAGAAAATGCCCAGGTTCCCTTTGTTTGCATAGTTAGCCTCCACTAGTCCATCTAGAATCCCCCTAGCACTTTGCCAAAGAAGGCCAGAAATAACTTTGGCAAAGCCAGGTAGTGAGAGATGGGTTTTTCTGGACCACAAGGGAGCTCAAACTTAGGGAGACATCTCTAATACTTCTAACTCAGATGGGAACTTCTCTCTCAACAGTAATGCCAGGCTCACCACTAGCCTGCATACTGCAAAATTACAAATGATCAAGAAAAGTGCCCTTCATATGTCACCAGACTTGGCCTCAATGGTCTCTACCCTGAGAGGAGAACGCCTTGAGGAATCAGCTACTAAGGGAGAAAAATTAAGGGGAACCCCCAATGTAAGACAGATAAAATAAATTTAGAGAGGTTGTTGGAGGACCCCAAAAAATATTGAGATATTTCAAAACTTATCCCAGGTATTTGACTTAACCTAGAAAAATTATGCTATTATGTAACGATCTAGAGCACAGCTAGTTCCCAGAAACCATCCTAACTGGGATTCAAATAATGAGTAGGATGTCTGGAAAACTATTATATGAAGCCTTCAGGAAAGTCCTGCTATTTTCATGGAGAGACTCAGGAAGGCAATAAGAAAACACCTAACCCTGAATCCTGTGTCCACAGAGGGCCACTGTCATGAGCAGCCAGTAGACTCCTCCACATGATCTTCTTGTTCGTTCTGGGACAAGGTCGCAACTAGCGGGGCCCTTCCAGGAAGACACAAACGACTCACCACAGCAAACTGGTGCACGAGGCTTTTTATTGATGCTGTCCCAGGTCACACACAGGTCACACAGTTCCTCCGGACGCAGAGTTGTTGGAGAGCAGAGTGGCCATCAATGCAGCGGTGGAGAATGCTCTGCCTCCTTCAACTGCCCGGGGTTCTTATACACTCAAAGGGGCGTACCCCACGCTTATCCTAGCACTCCAGCTTAGGGTTCACTCATTAGCATATCATCATATCTCCTACTCCAGCTTAGGGTTCACTCATTAGCATATTAGGTAAACACACCATATCTCTTACTCCAGCTTAGGGTTAGCTCATTAGCATATTAAGTAAACACACCATATCTCTTACTCCAGCTTAGGGTTAGCTCATTAGCATATTAAGTAAACACTTCACTTCAAGTAACACAATTTATTCATAACAAGATGGCATTGGTCATGCTCCATACAGCCACCTACTTTTAAAGGATAAATTTATCATTCAGTCAGTCCCAGACATTTAGAAGAAATTACAAAATTGGCATATGGCCATGACCAATCCTTAGATGATCTCCTCCAGCTTGCATCTTCCATTTTTTTATAATAGAGATTGAGAAAAAAAGAAAGAAAAGGAGAATGAAGACAAAAAGCACTTATTAAAGATGATTCAAAAGCTCAAATGACAGAAACTTTTAATGCCTTGCATCAGCTCATGCAATTCACCCATTTTAGGAGTTCAAAAGCAAACTGCCTAGTCCAAAACCTTAGAATACTTAAGCAGTAATTTCCCTCCACCCTGTAGTTCTTAATCCATGTACTCTGTTATCTGAGATTTCCAGCTACTGCTTGGTTTACTGTGTTAGATTTAAAAGATGCCTTTTCCTGTATACCCTAGACTCTTAATCGCAATATCTGTTTGCCTTTAAGGAATGAGATAGTGGACCTTGACTAACCTGGACAATGTTGCCTCAAGGATTTGGAGATATCCTTCACCTGTTCGGACTGACCCTAGCTAAGGACTTAGAAAAATTCAGAGATGAAACATCTGTGATTGTTCTCCAATATGTAGATGGCATCATTTATGTGCCTCCACCCAGGAGGAATATCAAAAGGCCATTACAGAGCTCCTAAACTTCTTAGCTGATGGGAATTATAAGATCTCAAGGAAGAAAGCTCAATTATACCATCAACAGGTTCAATATTTAGGATTGCAACTCTCTCAAGGAACCCACAAGATAGGACAGGGAAAAAAAAAAAAACCCTACAGGACAATATCTTCTGTTCCAGACCATAAGGTAACTCAGAGGCCTCCTAGGGATAACTGGATACTGCAGGTTTTGGATTCCTGGGTTTGGGGAATTAGTTAAGCTTCTTTACAGCCTCCTTAAAAAACTCCACACCAAGGAATAACTGCCCTGATGTGAGAACCAAAACTACTAAAGGTTTTTAAAATATCAAAAAGGGGGATTTACTTCAAGCCCCTGTCCTCAGCTTACCTATGGAGCAAGATTTAACCTGTTTGTCACTGAGAGAAAGAAAACCCTAAAAATATTACCCAAAACACTGGATAGGCAGCCATGGGTAAACCAGGTCAATAGCCAATGGCATATCTCAGTAAGGAGCTTAGCATAGTAGCTTCATTCTCAAAAGTAAAGGAAAATAAGGTCTCATAATTTTCTTTGACATCCAAACCTGTCCTTAAAGAAATGGTTAAAATGTCCTAGGCATCAAGTTTCTGCTGGAACCAGTAATCTCAGTCAAGGCTTACACTGAAATGTAAATGAAAGAACCTTGTAGGATTAGTAGGAGACCAGTCTCAAACCCACAAAAAAAAGGGGAAAAGTGTCTTTTACCTGAACTCCAACTAATCTAAACCAAAAAACTAAATTGTATAGTGCTTTACTAAAATAATTAACAGCCATATAATTTTTCCAGGACTCTTGTTTTTTCCTTAAATTCTATATTTTTGAGCTCATGACAATGTTTTTTGATCAGTCCCATTTTTATTCAACTAGAGTTTTTAAACATCTGTTAACATTGCAATGGAGATTCACGTATAAAAAACTACAAGGCCTTTGCTTTTGTGTTATGTGTATATCGTGTTGTCTGATATCATGTTGTCTGTCTATATATGTGCATCCAAGTATTATGTCCATGGTATCAAAATTGACATATAATGAGCACTCGTGAATTAAAATTAAAAAATTGATCCAGACACCTTTAATTCACATGATTTAAAAAGGTTCAATTTGAGACCTGAGTGGGAATCCCCAGTAGAGGAGCACAGGCCTGTCGTTGCTTGAATCCCCAGCTGTTAGCACAGGCCAATCCATGCCATTAGGCCCAGTGTCTCCAGCACCAAGCACAGGCCTGCCACGCCATCAGACCCGCGTGGGAATCACCAGCAGAGGAGCACAGGCCCGCTGCTGCTTGAATCCCCAGCTCTAGGTAAAGGTCTGCACCCCAGTCCTTGGTCTAGTGTCCAGGCCCACCCGCTGGCCCACGGTCTAGTGCCCACACTGCAACTGACCACCTATCAACACTGGGTTGCCTTTGTCCACAAGCATTGATTATTCCTGACCTGGAGGTACTGTGACAGCATCCTTCTTGAGTCACTGCATTATCAAGCACCTCTCAGGCATCAGGCTATTGAAAAATAGGAGGTTTGAACAGTACAGTATAATTTGATTGCAGAACTTTTTAAAATTAGTTGTATTATTACAATTATTCCTATTATACTTACTATATTCCTATTTTTTTCTTTTATTAATATTCTTATCACTCTATGTTCCTCTTATACATCTGTTTCCTTGGAGACTCTTTCTCCCTTTTCTCATGCTAACAACCTATTTCTTTTAATTCTGCTTTCACTATTCCTACAACATAGTATCTCTATAGATTCACTTCTTATCTCATTAATGTTATATCCTACACCCCTCCTCATCCTCTTTGTCCACCATTAGAAATTGCATTCCTTATTGCAAACTTATTGGTTATGCTGAAGAAAATAATTTGAACTCATCTCTGTTTATTAAGACAACACAGTTAAGATCTTAATAAGGACTATTTCAATTAGGGATGCATATTGTTTATAGGGTGTGTCGCTAATATTGATCTCTCACTTCAAGGTGGTGTATTGGAAATCGGCAGGGCACTGTAAGTCTTTAAAGGGAAACTGCAATACCTAGGATTCACACTGTTAGAGGGGAAGATACACGAGCAACATGAGAAAACAAGGGAAGAAAGTGTCCCAAACAAACCTAGATGCTATGTCAAAAGAACCCAATGACAACAGAAGAAATGTCAGAAAGGGAGTTCAGAATGTACATACTTAAAATGATCTTAGAAGCGAACGATGAGATAAGAGATCAAATGCAGGCAATGAATGATCGCACCAATAAACAGCTAAAAGAGTAATTGCAGGAAGCAAAAGATCATTTCAATAAAGAGATAGAGATTCTGAAACAAACAAACAAACAAACAAACAGAAATCCTTGAAATTAAGGAAACAATAAACCAAATTGAAAACTAAGTAGAAAGCATAACCAACAGGCTTAATCATTGGAAGACAGAACCTCAGACAAGGAAGACAAAATATTTAATCTTGAAAACAAAGTCAACCAAACAGAGAAGATGGTAAGGAATCACAAACAGAACTTCCAAAAATTACAGGACATCATGAAAAGACCATATTTAAGAATTATTGGGATTGAGGAAGGCACAGAGATATAAATCAAAGGAATGAATAATCTTTTCAATGAAATAATATCAGAAAATTTCCCAAACCTGACGAATGAAATGGAAAATCAAATACAGGAGGCTTGCAGGACACCATATGCACAAAATCACAACAGATCCACACCAAGGCACATTATAATGAAAATACCTAACAAACAAAATAAAGATAGAATTTTAAAGGCTGCAAGAGAAAAGCATCAGATTACATACAGGGGGAAATCAATACAGATATCAGCAGATTTCTCAGCCCAGACCCTAAAAGCAAGAAGGACTTGGAAAACATATTTCAAGTGCTGAAAGAAAATGGATGCCAACCAAGAATCTTATTCCCAGCAAAACTTACCTTCAGATTTGATGACTAAATAAAATCCTTCCATGATAAACACAGCTGAAAGAATTCACAAATAGAAAGCCTGCACTACAGAACATTCTCAGCAAAATATTCCAAGAGGAAGAAATGAAAAACAGCAATGTAAGTCAGCAAAGGGAGGAATTACCCTAAAGGAATAGCCAATTAAAGGAGAAACCAAGTCAAGTTAAAAGCCAAAAATAAGCCAAAATGACTGAGAATACAAGTCATATCTCATAACCCTGAATGTTAATGGCCTAAACTCATCAATCAAAAGACATAGACTGGCAGATTGGATTAAAAAGAAAGACCCAACAATATGCTGCCTTCAAGAGACTCATCTCATAGGAAAAAGATGCCCACAGACTAAAGGTGAAAGGATGGGAAAAAACATACCACACACATGGACTCAGTAAAAAAGCAAGGGTTTCCATCCTCATTTCAGATAAAGTGCACTTCAAGCCAAAGTTAGAAGGGATAAAAAAGGACATTTCATACTGTTTAAGGGAAGCATAAATCAGCAAGACATAATGGTCATAAATATTTATACCCCAAACAATGGCACATCCATGTACATCAAACAAATCCTTCTCAATTCCAGGAACCAAATAGACCAAAACACAATAATAATAGGTGACTTTAATACACCTCTCTCACCATTGGACAGATCTTCCAAACAAAAATTGAACAAAGAAACCATAGAACTCATTAACACAATCAATAATTTAGGCCTAACAGACATATATAGAATATTCCATCCATCAAAAATTGAATACACATTCTTCTCAGCAGCATATGGATCCTTCTCTAAAATAGACCATATGTTATGCCACAAAACTACCCTTAGCAAATACAAAAAAATAGAGATACTACCTTGCATTCTATCAGATCATAATGGAATGAAATTAGAAATCAATAATAAAATAAAAAACAGAAACTACTCCAACACATGGAGATTACATAATACACTTTTGCAGGAGGCATAGATAATAGAAGACATCGGGGGGAAATAAAAAAATTCTTAGAGGTAAAATAGAATGATGATATAACATATCAAAATCTCTGGAAACCTATGAAAGCAGTATTAAGAGGAAAATTCATTGCATGGAATGCATTCAATGAAATAATGAAAAGTCAACAAATAAATTACCTCATATTACAGCTCAAAGTCCTAGAAAAAGAAGAACAGATCATCACCAAAAGTAGTAGAAGACAGGAAATAATTAAAATCAGAGCTGAAATCAATGAAATTGAAATAAAAGAAACAATTCAAAAAATTGACAAAACAAAAAGTTGGTTCTTTGAAAAAATAAACAAAATTGATAAACTCTTAGCCACACTAATGAAGAGAAGAGAAAAAATGAAAATTTGTGATGAAAAAGGAACTATTACAACAGAGGCTATTGAAATACAAAACATATTTAGAAACTTTTGAAAACCTGTAATCCAACAAAGTAGGAAATCTCGAATATGTCGACAGGTTTCTAGAGACATATGATCCACCCAAACTGAATCTGGAAGACATACACAATTTTAATAGATCAGTTTCAAGCAATGAAATAAAAGAAGTCATCAAAAGCCTATCTACCAAGGTAAGTCCAGGACCAGATGGATTCTCAGCTGGGTTCTACAAGACCTTCAAAGAAGAGCTCATTCCAATACTCCTCAAAGTATTCCATGAAATAGAAGAGGAGGGAACCCTTCCAAACTCATTCTATGAAGCTAATATCACCCTGATACCAGCACCAAAGACACATGGAGGAAAGCAAATTTCAGACCAACAGCACTAATGAACATAGATGCAAAAATTCTTAACAAAAGTTTAGCAAGTTGCATACAAAAACTTATTAAAAAGACAGCGAACCATGATGAAGTGCGGTTCATTCCAGGGATGCAAGGTTGTTGGTTCAACATCTGGAAATCTATAAATGTAATTCACCACATCAACATGCTTAAAGTTAAGAATCACATGATTAGTTTAAGAGATGCAGAAAAAGCATCTGATAAAATACAGCACCCTTCCTGTTCCAAACACTAGAAAAAAATAGGGATAGTAGGAACATACCTCAACATTGTAAAGGCTATCTATGCTAAGCCCACAGCTAACATCATTCTAAATGAAGAAAAACTGAAAGCATTCCCTCTCAAAACTGGAACAAGGCAGGGATGTCCTCTTTCACCACTTCTATTCAACATTCTGCTTGAAACACTAGCCAGAGCAATTAGACAGACCAAAGAAATTAAAGGGATATGAATAGGAAAAGAATGATGATATGATTCTATATTTAGAGGAGCCAAAAAATTCCACCAGAAAACTTCTAGAGCTCATAAATGAATTCAGTAATGTAGCAGGATATAATATCAACGCTCATAAATCTAATGCATTTCTATTCATAAGTGATGAATCCTCTGAAAGAGAAATTAGGAAAACTACCCCATTTACAATAGCCGTAAAAAAGATAAAATACCTGGGAATCAACCTAACCAAAGAGGTGAAAGATCTCTAAAATGAGAACTACATAACACTAAAGAAAGAAATTAAAGAAAACCTTAGTAGATGGAAAGATCTCTCATGTTCTTGGATAGGCAGAATTAATATTGTCAAAATGGCCATACTACCAAAAGCGCTATTCAAATTCAATGTGATTCCAATTAAAATCCTAATAAACATTCCTCATAGAAATAGAGAAAGCAATTATGAAATTCATTTGGAAGAATATGAGACCCAGAATGGTTAAAGCAATCCTTAGCAGGAAGAGCGAAGCAGGTGGTATCAAAATACCAGAACTTCAACTATACTATAGAGCA
>JAJEJO010000972.1:0-27189 GCA_020662805.1 Glaucomys volans
TAGCCATAATGCTCTCTATAAAACTACTTTTCAGTTTCTCATGAACTATTTCAAGAAAAATAGTTTACAAAATTCAGGATGTTTATGGATGCAAACATTTTTATTTAAAGTGATTACTGTATTTAATGTTTATAATTTGCAGTTTTAATCTATCAGATCTACCTAAGGCATTTTAACAGGTACACATCCCATCTTATTGATGTGCTATAATTTAACAAATACGACTACATACTTAAGTAATTTTCAGTTTTTTATGTTATTGGTGTTATTGCTTGCTATTAAGAACAATGCTGAAGTGAAATCTATTCTCACATACTTCTGCAGATTTATGTATTATAAATCACTGGAAATAAAAATTTCAAACTATGTATAGTCTTAACTTAGAAAAACTACCAAACTGTTCTCTAAAACAACTGATACCCCTACCAACAAAGTAAAAGGGCTATTTTCCAACATGCAAATACAGAATATCATCAATTTTTAAAATTTCTGCCAATGATAAACGTATTTTATTTCTTCAACTATGAATAGGAAAGAACAACTCTTCATATAAATCTTAATCCCTAGAATGAACTTTACTTGTTTATCCAGAAGTGTAAAAGACCTGCCAAAAATATTTTTAAAGAGAAGATAAATATATCATTTTCAAACTACAGAAATTCAAGATAAAGCAAAACTTCTCAAAGAAAATAGGAAAAAAAAATACCTTACCTATAAAGGAGCAAAAATAAGAATGACATCTGACTTCTCGACAGACACCATGAAATTAAGTGTTGAGTGAGAACGATCAACCAACCTAGAATTCTATATGTTATAAAATTATCCTTCAAAAGTGAAGGAGTAATAAAGACTTTCTCAGATGAACAAAAATTGAGGAAATCTATTGCCTGTAACCTGCCTTGAAAGAAATATATTTAAGGTCTTTAAAGAGAAAGAAAATAATATAGCCCACACACTCAGATCTTCATAAAGAAAGGAAGAACATCAAAGAATAAAAAGTGAAGGTAAAATAACTGTAATTTTCCCTTCTTAATTGACCTGATAGAAAACAACAGCAACAAACATGTATTTTATTATCTATGTTTGTGTACACATACACAAACATATATTTATCTTGTGTATCTATGTGTATGTTTTATATATTAGTGAAATGAGTGATAGTGATAATATAATGGACAGTAGAAATGAATTAGGATTATTTTGCTATTTAAGTTATTCACACTAACCATGAGGTGGTACAGTGTTACTTGAAACTGAACTCGGATTAAAACTCTACGGAAACCACTCAAAAAAGAAGACAATGAGAACTATTTTGCAATATACTATAAACTACAAAAAATAAAAAAGCACACTCTTGGTGCACTAATAGATAATGAAATTAAAGATACATAACAAAAATTTCAGAAATAGACCCAAGTACAGAGAAACAATATTTGATCAAAAATTACACCTTAAATTGGGGAAGAAAATGAGCTATTAAATAAGTTATATTTGAACATCTATCAAGACAATGACAAAAAGATTTCTACCTGATATGATACAATAAAATCAATTCCTGATGAATTTTCAAATAACAGTATGAGCATAAAATATCTATAGGAAATTTTTTTTAATTTGGGAGTAAGAAATTCCTTCCTTAGCATGATTCAAAGTCTTAAAGATTGACAGATTTTATTAAATAAAAATTTTAAATTGCCAATATGATAAACATGTTGATTTTTATTTCTTCAACTATGAGTGAAATATAACATCTTTTCATGTATTTTGTAACATAATCAAAACTAAAAAAAAATTGGGAGAAAGTAACATGTTTAACAGACAACAGGCATATATATATATACACACACATATATATCCATATATATATATATACATACACACACACACATATATATGTACATATATATATATATATGTGTATATATATATATCCATAAGATATAAAGTGTTCTAAAAGAAAATTCAAAATTTTTAATACTCGCAAGACTTAATATGTGAATTCTTTTCAGTTACAACACAGTAACTAATCTTACTATTAAAATTTTAACTGCAGTATCCTTAATCTGGCATTTGCAATACTAGAAATTTACCCCACTGAAACTCCCACAAGTGAAGAAATATCTGAAAGTAAATACAACATAAAATTAAAATTCCTGCTCTGCTATTTCCTAGTTATGTTAACCATAACAGCTTAACAGCCATAAATTCTACCTTTTATTCTCATCTCTAAAAAAAATAATTAAATCAATCTACATATTTTGAGGTTACTGAAAGGCTGAAATAAGACAACTCTTGTAAAAATTCAGCACACCATAAACATTTTTTTCAGTTTTTTTATCATTATAAAAATATTCAGGAATATTATATGCAAGTATATAAAAAATGAAGTATATCTGTAGATAGTGACACAAGGAAAATCTCCAGTTTCTGAGATGAAAAAAGCAAAATGTAAAATGTATGTCATTATCTCATGTCTGTTTTTTAAGAACATTACATATCAATGCTTATAAAGAGATATCTGGGTTTTTTAAAAATATATAAAGAAATCAATGCTGAAAGAGATCAAAAACAAAACATATGTTTTCCCCACTTCCTTCCCACCTAAAAAGTGAAACATAGTCAATGTTTCTCACAACGGGTAGAAAGGGTGACAGGAGAATTATAATTCTCTTTTTCACTTTCTCTGTAATATTTCCTATAATGTTTGGGTTTTATATAACGACTATGAGTAAGGGGAAAAAATTCAAAAAGTATGTAACTTTCTAATACCACTAACAAGATGAAACTCACTAATGATAATACTTTAAATTATTTTTTTTTTTGTAGAAACAAAACATTAGTAACTAAGTCCCTCAGCAAGACACAATTATTTCTTAGGTTTAAACCTATTAATTAATAGTTTCTTCTTGAAAAGCAAAGCACATAATATAAAACAACTAATTAGATTCTGAAGTACCTTTGTATACCTAGTAAAATGATACACAAAATTGTGAACAGTCATCCATAATTTCAATTTACAAATATCATTATCAAGAACATCCAAATAATTTAAATAAAAACATATTCTATCAAAACTTCCATAATCTCTATTTAATTAAAACTGCTACAATCAACAGCTAATGGTAAAATTTACTCAAATTATTATATCAATCTCAGACATTCAAACACATTCTTCAAAGTGATTCCATAGAATTTCACTTAGTCATACAAGGACTTATGCTGAAGAAAAAAAATGTATTTTGTCTTCAGATAAAAGTATCAAAAAGCCTTTAATTATTTAGTTTTACAGGTTCATTTTAAGGTTCGCATGGTTAAGTCCTACAAATAAATGAGAAAGCTTATAGGGTCAACTTGTCTATTATGGTTTGAATGTGTCCCCCAAAAGTTTGTGAGTTCAAAACTTAATTCCCACAATTCCTATGTTAATTCCTATGTTATTTGGAGGTGAGGTTTTTCTGATGAGGAGAAGTGGGTGGGACTGCCATGATAGCATTACTGACTTTATAAAAAGAACAGAAACCCAAGTTAGCATACAAGCTTTGTTTAGCCAAGGGATGCCCTCTGCCATGCTATGATTCAGAAGACCATCATCAGTGACCAGTGTCATGTTCTTGGACTTCCCAGTTTCCATAATCTAAATAAACCTTTATTCCTTACAAATTGACTACATTTATTAAACCAACCAATATAAGAAATCTTAAACAATTATCAAAACCAAATTTTGTCTACGAAAGAAAATGTACCTTTTACCTGAACTGCAATCAACAGCAAATTAATTTTAATACTGATCACAAAATGCTGAAACTTAAAGAATATAAGCAAGAGAGGGTGATGCTGTGCCATACTTACTTCCAAGTTTTTATCATGTGAGTGGAACTTTATAGTAAAGATGTACTTTGATTCTAAACATTCAAGTCAAACATATCCTATATTAATATTCTCCATCCAAATTATATTAATTTTTATTGCTTTTATTTTAGCTACTATACAAAACACCATGCCAGATGCTTTATAGAAATAACCTCTCAAACTTACTCTAAAAGGTAGCAATTGGTCCCATTTTATAAATGAAGACTCTATCTCACAAGGTCATAAAACTAGCCTAAAACATCACATCAAATAAGTGAGGAACTGAAATTTGAACCCCAGGTCTGAGCCAATGTTCCTTCAACAACACCAAACTGCATTCTTACCTGTTTTATTTTAAAGATCAACTATTCTAGTTTAAAAATAAATAAAAATTTATAATACTTCCTCTTTACGAATTCTCAAAATGTACTCCCAATAATAATTTATTTCTGCAATAACCACTAGTATAATAACCAGAATTCTCTTTTTCTGTTTATAAATACAATAGAATAAACTTGACATAAAACTAAAACATGGATTAAGTTTTATTTTCTTCTATAAACAACAAAAGAGAAACAAACCTGTGTGGTCTTTCCAGACCCAGTTTCTCTTACAATCAAAACTACTTTATTTTCCTTAATTATTTTTACAATTTCTTCTTGTTTCTCAAACACTGGCAAAGACTGCCTGAATGAGTCAAATTCAGATTCTCCTCTTTTCACTGGAACTTGAGGTATGCCATTGTTGAGTCGCCCACTTGTCTTGCTCATTTCCCGGTTTTCTTTGAAAATCAAAGAAAGGACAAAAAATTTATGATCAACATTGAAAAAGAAGAGTTAAAAATAAAGGTAATTCCTATGTAATTTCTTTCAAGTGTTTCTTCTTTATTCATTCTACATAAAGTTAGTAAGCAATGCTTCAACTGTTGTACTCCTATACTAGCTATTCTTATAGAATATGCTACAAATGTCAGTATCAATTATAAAGCAAACTTCTAAAAAGTAGTTATGATGTATAATATACGTAAATTAATAAATTGATCCTTAAATAATCATTAGAAACAAAACACAATTTTGATAATCTAAATTATTTTCAGGTTTACCATTGGTTTCCATCAGTAATATCACAGAAAATTGAAATTTTAAAGTAGAAAAGAATGTGCATTATACTTTAAAGACTTGTGACATACAATATGAAAACACATTGCAGAAAAGGAAAATAATCTATTTTAAATTTATACAAGTAAGATTAATAAACAGAATAATATGTGTAAATACAAGGTTGGAAAGCTTAACAAATTTCCTAATTGAGCCTTTTAGCCAATTCACATTTAACTTAGCAGGAAGGAATAAAAAAGACAGATTTTATATTTTCCATATAGCTCAAAATAGTTTTGTCTGCCTACATTTAAAACAAGTTCTGTGATATTGAGGACCATGTATTTGCTGCAGACCTGCTCCAAAAGACAGTGGTAATTATGCAAATTCTGTCACCACAGGCAATAAAATTAATAATTGTCTCACTTTGGAAGTTATTTTTCCAAATGGTAAAATTACAACTTCATTTTCTAACCAAAATAATACTTTATCTACAATGGAGCAATTTAATGAACTGAAAAATCTGCTGATCCATTAGCAGAAGCCCAAATCAAAATTTTATTCATTAATGCCTCATGGCAGTATACTATATCCTAGTTTACAGTTTGCTGGCTGGTTGAATGACTTTAAACAAATTATTTAATTCTTCATAGAGGTAATTCTTACTGTGCAAAGGTTGCCATGAGATCTTATATAAAGGGTTAGTATGCTGCCTACCATATGTGCTCAGTAAATGTTATTACTATAATGCTTTAAAAAAAAAAAAACCTTGGTTCAACTCCATGACAAGCCTTAACACTGCATTTTGTTCCCAAATTTTCACAACTCATAATCATTTCTAAATATTCGAAGTGAGAAAACTTATTTAAGTTTTGTAAAATATATCTAAAATGGAAAGAGAATAGTCATCAAATAACAGGGTAAACAAGGAAGCTCGCCAGAAAATACATACCAGCTTCAACCGCAAACACATTTCCTCTTTCTGTTTTAGGCAGAAGTTCAGTACGCTCTTTATTGGTGACAGGAAATCTCTGAATTAGGCTCCTAATAGCATGTTTTGTATTATGAGTCAAATTACAGGTCATCATTGCATGAGCTGTTTCTGATCCATCTTTCTTCTTCACAGTTAGGTATCTATTTGCTCCCTTTCTGAATATTAATAAAAATCATTTGTTTACTATATATAGTCAACTTGTTCACATATGATGTATGCCTACTTAGAAAATGTCTCAAACAAAACATTGAAAAAAAATCAAAAACACTCTGGGATAAAAATGCTAAAAATCCCCTAAAAATGCAATAAAGAGATATTTAGGGCTAAAATGGCCACAAGACTATTTTCAATTAAAATTTTAAAATGCTGCAAATTCAATTTGAAATCAGCAAAAAAGGCTTACTTACCCAAAAGTGTTAAAGGTTTGTCTTTACCAGACCTTATGGGAGATGAAACATCACCAGTTAATACATGCTAGGAAGCATATAGAGTGGGGTGTGGGGCATCTAAACAAAAGAACTTAAAAGTGACAATGAAAAAGCTATAGCTGGTTGTTCAGATTAATGTGTCCCACTGAATGCTTCCACAGTATTTGGTAATGTCACACTCCCATGAAAACCTGTCAAGAGAGCCAGTTTTAGTGGCTGAACCAAAAATTCACAAAACAGCATTTCTGATAACTATTTCAGGTACATTTTTTTTAATCGAAGAAATTTGCAAAGCTTCAGATTCTTCAATTACAAGGTAATGATGATCTATTCAAGGTATTTCCTGGAAGTTCATTTGTTTCTTCATCTAGTACAGAACTGACGATGTCTTTTGTGATTTTATGTAGCTCCAAGAACATTAGGTCAAATGTTATACACACAGGAAATCCCCAGGTGTTTTGAATGATTTAATAACACATGCCTATAATCTGATCCTATTGTACTAGTTAAGAACTCAGGCCCTGATGGCTCACGAGACTGGGGTTTGAATCCCAGCTCTACCACTTACTGGCTGTGGCACCATAAGAAAATGATTTAATGGCTCGGAGTCTAAGATTATAATACCTATTTCAAAGGACTATTAAATAATTTAAATATCATTTAAATACTGTCATTTAATACTTGACAGTATTAAATGTACTGTCAAGTACATTTCACTAAAAGTAAATGTACTAGTTACAGATTAAAATATCTGTAGTTTCAAAGTATAAAAGTAATTATCTCAGGAGGTTTTGCTATATTTTACCATCTGTCAGAGTGGGCTCTAAAATAAATGGAAGTTATAATTATCATCAGGGAAAATATTTATTTCCTTTTTTGGGAGGTACTTGGGATTGAACACAGGGGCATTTTACCATTGAGCTCATCCCCAGGCCTTTTTTTTTTTTTTTTTTTTTCGAGATAGGGTCTCACTAAATTGCTGAGGTTGGCCTTGAACTTGCCATTTTTCAACCTCAGCCTCCCAAGTTGCTGTGTGCCACATCTGGCTGATTTCCTAAATTTAAAAAAAGTTGCCCCAAATATTTTACAAAATGCTTTACCATTTATTAATGTCACTATCATATTACAGAAATGAGCAAGAGTCACAAATACAACAAACATTATTTAATTTGATAATTTTCATGATTCTGTTTAGATTTAAATTTTGTAAACAGTATCTTCACTATAAAAATGATGGCAAGCTATGAATTCACCTATACAGTTTTACCTATGTGAGTCTTCCAAATGAGGCTTTTATTTTACAATTTTTAATTTTTGGCAATCATTACTAAATTCTAAATATATGCCTTCTATGCTGTCATGTGTTCCTTACTTTTACTTCATACAATTTTATCTATAGAAGGTAGAAGAATATGCTGAAATGAGCATTAGAGAAAGTCAGAAGGCTAATGTTCACACACTAATAATCTTTCAACTAGTTATATGATCAAAAAGAAATCATTTTATCTCTAATACTATAAACTGTTAAAAAACTCTAATATTATCTATTAGATCAAGAAACTTTAATTTTCTTAAAATACCATCTAACGATATCTATATTGCTATATTTCACCTTTAACTAATTTTCTTTTATTTATTCATTCAATTATTCATGATACATTAATTCAGCACCTACTACAGGTCAGGCACTACGGTAGAAGCTGGAATTACAATGGAATTTACAATGTTGAGTAAAATATACTCTCCTTCAACAAGTCTACAATCAAATTAATGGATCCAAATGAAATCTTTCTAATACAGGTTGCCTAATACAGCTTTTATTTATAAAAACAATTCATATTGAGCAGGTGCAAGGGCACAGCCATTACCATTTAAAATGTTCAGAATTCAGGTTTAGCACAGATGGCAGGGCAAAAACATACCATAAAGTTGAGAGTTTCTATATTTAACAAAAGATTCTACCTGTGGCTAGTAGTGCTTGCTCCTACCACATTCAACATCACAGTGGCAATATCCACAGAAGGATTAATGAAATTTTTGGTCAAATATTCACGTTACCATTGTAAGGATGAAAACACTCAGCACAGTAGAGATTATGTACTACAACATAAACTGAAACACTGAAATTTTATCATGAATTCATTCCAATGTGACTGATGCTGTTTTAATGAAAAACATAAAAATCCCCTTTCCAAAGAAAAATTAACTAGAAACTAGCCATTGAAAATAATGCTACATAAGTAAACTTCATAGGAATTTTTTTTGGGGGGGGAGGGTACCAGGGATTGAACCCAAGGGCACTTAACCACTGAGCCACAACCCCAGCCCTTTTTTACCTTTTTTATTTTTTTTATTTTTATACTTTGAGAAAGGGTCTCACTAACTTGGTTAGGGCCTCACTAAAGAGCTGAGGCTGGCTTTGAACTTGCAATCCTCCTGCATCAGCCTCTCATCCTCTCAGATTACAGGAATGCACCACAGCTTGAATTTTTTAAATAACCAAATGCAATCCCCATATACAATTTTTAAGCATAAAAGCAAATGCTGAAGGGGATGGCAAAAGAGAAGACTTTGGTCAACAGGCCCAAAGTTATAGTTAGATAAGTTTTGGTGTTCTATTGCACAGTAGGGTGACTATAGTTAACAATAAGGCATATTTCAAAATAGCTATGAGAGAATTTTTAAAAGTTCTCACCAAAAAAAAAATTCTCACCACAAAGAAATGATAAATATTTGAGGTGATGGCTATGCTAAATTACCCTGATTTCCACAATGCATACATGTATCAAAACATCAAAAGGTATCGTATAAATATATAAAATTATTATTTGTCAATTAAAAATAAAAATTAACTAAAACTAATGTAATAATATTATAGATAAGAACATCTGTAATTTCAAAGTGTAAAGTAACAAAGGTGTGCTACAGTAAAGTTCTGGCATTTCAATATCTTCTATCTTTTAAAGAAAAATGATAGGGTTGAAACCTTGGCTCAGTAATAGAGCACAAATTTAGCATATACAAGGCCCTGGGTTCAATCCTAGTATCCCATCATCACCACCAAAAAAGGAAAAATGATGCTGTAACTAATCAAATTTGATATAATTTTACTATTAATCCATTTACTGGTCTACTAAACATGTTACTGAGCATTTAATAAAAACAGCCATATGCCTTAACAGTATTCATTTTCCAAATCTGAAAACAATTTAAAAGATCATCTAAAAGAGGTTGGGGTAATAGCTCAGTGGTAGAGCATTTACAAACAACACTCTGAGTTTGATACCCAGCACCAAAAAAAGAAAAAGAAAAAGAGAGCCAAAATTAGAAATAATTACTTAAAAAGCTGATGGCCACCAAGGAGTTAAAGTCTCTAAAAAAATAAGACATTCATTTGATGCGTACTAAATATAAATACTTAATTTCTTATCCCCTATACTTCCATGAAGCAGACAGATACAAAGATCTACACCATTTTCCCCGTAATACTGTATGTAATACAGAATTACAAATTTATTAAAGTTTAATCATACTAATATGTATTTCTTTATGACTACTTAGAAGCTATTAAAGCAACCAATTAACTCTGTCACTAAAATGAATACAGCTGCTTTCATGTCATGTCCACAGTTTGTGGTAAATTTGTTTTTTGTCTGGCCTTAATGGACTGTAAGGCACTTGAAAATGAGACCCATCATACATATTTTTGATCTAACTTCTTGCAGCACCCCAGTTCATTGCTATAAACTCACAATGAACATCAAAAATGAATTAACTAAGCAGGGCATACACCTGTAATTCCAGCTATTCAGAAGGCTGAGGCAGGTGGATCACAAGTTCAAGGCCAACCTGAGCAACTCAGCAAGAACCTGTCTTCAAATAAAATTTTAAAAGGGCTGGAGATATAGCTAGGAGGTAGAGCACTTGCCTAGCATGTACAGGGTCCTTAGTTCAATCCCAGTACCAAAAATAATAATAATTAATTTAATTAAACATTAACTTCAAATTCTGGCTCTGACACTTATTAGCTATGTGATTTTAAGAAAAATACTCAACACCTCTAAGCTTTAATGGCCTCACCTGTTATATAGGTACCAAATGTTAATAACAGAACTTACCTTATAAAACTATAGTGAGAATTAAATGATAATCTACTTAAAGCATGGATTTAATTTATTAGGTAGAGATGGAAAACAAAATCTACATTTTAAAAGAAAGACTACCAGTCAGGTGCAGTGGCACAGGCCTGTAATCTCAGTGACTCCGGAGGCTGAGGCAGAAGGATCTAAGGCAGAATTCTGAGGCAGAATTCAAGACCAGCCTCAGCAACTTAGTGAGACCCTAAGCAACTTGGCAGACCCTGTCTCAAAATTTAAAAAATAAACAAATAAAAAGGGAGGGATGTGGCTCAGTGGTTAAGTATCCCTGGGTTCAATCCCCAGTACCAAAAATAAATAAATAAATGAAAGAAAAGCTACCAAAAAGCAAAAATGCATCAGAGAAAAAATTTTAAATTATCACAAAGGAAGTCTAGAACCTATTTTCTGAAAAACCTTACAAGAAGCCTCAAATAAATTACAGAACCTTTACTAAAACAGATAAGCTCCTTTATACTTTATAGTTAGGAAAACAGGACTTTAAAGTGAATGGAATAGACCAAACTCAGAGAATAAGAAAAGAAACTGGAAACAGAATCCAAGTTTCCTGCCCTTTACTTCCATACCAGGTTACCTTTCAAATATGTATCAAGGGAATCAACATTCCAGATACAAAGAATAAGTAAACCAAACAAAAGAGAAAAGCTAACATATTAAAGTCAATAAAGTTAATGCTATTTTTAAAAAAATCTCTGCCAAAGAATGAACAGAAAAAAGCTTGTGAAATAAGTCAGATAAAAAATACTCATATGAATGAAAAGGATTTGAGAAGTAAATCCAAATTGATTTAGTTCTTTTTGGGGGGGTGGGGGAAACTGGGGATTGCACTCAGGAGTACTCAAATACTGAGCCACATCCCCAGTCCTATTTTGTATTTTTATTTAGAGACAGAGTCTCACTGAGATCCTAAGCATCTCACCCTTGCTGAGGCTGGCTTTGAACTCTTGATCCTCCTGCCTCAGCCTTCCAAACCACTGGGATTAAAGACGTGCACCAGCTGATTTAGTTCTTTATGCAAAAACAGGGAAAAGCATTGAAAAATCACAGAGACCACTAGATAAACACTCAGCAAAGTTTACTCAAAGATCAAAATAGGAGGAAAAGAATAGGAATACTTCCATAAGTAGGTTTGAAGCCTTAACGTGATTGGTATTAGGGACTGGATAAATAAGTACAGTTGCCTGGCTTCCCTTAACAGCTTTCCTTTTTCCTTTCTTTCTGTTCAGTGTTTTCTCATTCCCTGCTTTTGTCCTGTTAACTCTCTTGCTCTCTGCTTCCCCATGTTTCTCCATTCGGCATCATCCCTCCAATGACTGTGCTGCTGAACAAAAGTTGAGGTTGACTATTCTACTGGACTGCTTTTCCCAGAGTAATTTCTAATGATCATAGTCACCCGTTTAACTACAGAAATGATGAAGTGATAGAACTGTGCATTTCTAAGAGGTGCTTTCCAATGCAGCCCAAAACCTCTTTCTTATCTGCAACTTTTAAATCCAAACAGCACTGAAAACTGGGAGTTTTCTTTGTAAGTTTGCAGCAAGCCCATTTGGCAGTAAATTTTAGAATTCCTCTATTTGGATGACTCAAATAACTTTTTGTCACTAAGGATTAGTGGTCCTTTAAAAAATAAATAAATAAAAGAAAAAACTCTTTTCTCCTATTCTAATCATCAGATCCTTGACTAGGTAAAAACCAGAATAATGACCATATGTTCTAAGGCTTACCATTACACTACAACAATAAAAGATCCAAGTTCTGAAAATAATTGTAATTATTATCTTGTATATCCATGATTCAAAAAAGAGGGATGTAGCTTTTATCAAAACTGAAAATTTTTTTTTAATCAATCAACTTCAAATTTGAAACTACTTTTTTCCTTACATCTTAAAAGTTTACCTTTGCAGGGATTCAAAATATGCCAACCCAAAACATGTCTCTAGCATACAGATTATAATCAGCTGAAAGCAAATGAGAAAAAAGCAGACACAAGAAAAATTCTACCCCCGCCCTCATCATGGGGTGAATGCTGTTCACCCCAGGAACAGCAGAACAACTCTTAATTACAGAGACCAACTCTTCACTCAACCCAGATAGGCACCAGAGGAGTCTACATAACAAATCTTGCTAAAACGATCTTTAGTTTACCCCATAGTTACCTTCCCACAATTTGTCACATCTAGAAATTCATCCTTTTCTTTTGTTGTGCTTTTTAACAAATACACTCTTCTTTACTAATATGCTATGTAAGCCCCAAATTTGAGTTACTTATCACTGAGTTCTCCCCTGCATATGACAGATAAGGCTTTTAACAAAACTTCATTTTTCTCATATTAATCTGTCTTTTATCAGTCTAAAACCAATGAACCTAAGATGGGTACAGGAAACCATACCTTTTTTTTTTTTTTCCGCCTGGGGGAAAAAGAGAGGGGAGGGTGATAAGAGGAAGAAAAAACCTAAATGTGGTACAGACCTGAATGAACATATCTACAGATAATTAAGAATATGAAGCCAAAACAGCAATAACTATTTAAAAGTGCTATGACACATTTATCCTTTTTTTGATAAATAATCTGTTTTAAAATAAGAAAAACTGTCAGCTTACCCTTTACTTTTAGAAACTAAACCAAGAGACTGACTCAATCCATGAATAAAGGCTCTTTCAGTACTGGTCAGTGAAGAAGGAAATTCCATTTCTACACAGAAAAAAAAGAGTAGTACCATTTGTGGATAGACAATTTTCTTTCAAGTAACATATGAAATACAAAATATGAAAACATATAGCATATGGTCAAACTATATTTTATGTGAAAAGTAAATATTAATTCAATAACCACAGAACGCCCACCAAAATTGATACTAATTTTTCTGAACCATGAAATGAACCTAAATATGATAAAAGACTCTGATGCTTACCAAAGATTGCTGGAATCTTGAGCTGGTATTTTTACCTTAGTCCTTTCCTTACTTGCTTAATTAACAAAATGTTTATTTCCTTCAACAATGAGTATATGCAAGCATTAGGAGTTCTCAACATGAAACTCCACTGTCTTTGCTTTCAAAACTACATAGGATTTATATTCCACTATTTTGGATTGTACCTATTCTTACATATTGCTAATACTTTACGTCTGTCTAATATAAGTCCCAAATCATTTTTTCAGGTCACCCAATTTGGACTGAAATCTTCAACTGTAAAGAGTCTCCTATTTAAGTCAACAAAACGGAACGTGCAGACACCACAGGTGAACTGCTGGTCCTGAATTGTATGACCCAAGACAGTCTTCTAAGGTGTGGAATAACTTCTTAGGCCAAGCCAAATTTAATTTGTCTAAGTGTTTGGCATGACGTTACTAAGATTTAAACATTTTGCCAGTGCATTTACTTATCTGTTTGACTTCCTTCTTCTACTCTTGTAGCTTAAATGTTAAACATTAAGGCTAACTCTGCTTTTAAATAACGTTTAAGGGTAGGGGCTTACCAATCCCCCCCCCCCCAAAAAAAAAAAAAAAAACCGCTGCCTTAGCTGCCCAAGGCTGCTAAAAGTCCTGGAAAAAGAAAAACTTCCCGCTTGGGAGCAACTTGGACCTTCCCGCCTTCGGATGCCAGGCAAGAGCCAGGAGTAACCCAGCGGACCCGCACGGCAGCTGGCGGTTCTTCACTTTCCACCGCAGCGCCACCACCGCGCTCCAACCCGGCCCGAGCCTCTGCGGGCTGCCGGGTAGGCGGCCCAGGTCTCCCTCCTGTTCTGGGGCAGCCTCATCACTCAGGGGGTCCGGTTTGCGGGAAGGGGGCGGAAGGCCGTCAGCCCGCGAGTCCCTGACGGGAACCGCACCTCTCTGGTCCCAGTATCGGAAGCGCTCCAGAGCGATACTGACTGCGATCTTCGCCTCCTCGTCGATACGAATGTCCTTCAGGCCTTTGGCCCGGCCGCCGCCCCCAGGTCCACACGGAGCGGGGCCTCCCTCTCCTCCGCCGGTCCCGCCGGCGGCCACAGGGAGACGCTGCTCGGCCTGGACATGGCCCTGAGGAGATGTTCTCCCCGCGCGGGAGCGGCCAGGCCTGCAGCTGACAGCCAACGACAGGGAAGATGGGCCTCAGGGGCCGCTGCGGGAACCCGACGTCTCAGCCGGCAGACGCTGCTGGGTCGGAGTCACAGGAAAACTCGCACTCACCACAACAGCCTAAAAGGCGGCGGCGCCACTAAAGCCCCGGAGAGGCCGATGATGACGTCAGCGTGATGACGTCATCAGGGCGGCCGCCGCCCGTGACCTCAGCACGTCAGCCAACCTCTAGGCTGCAGCGGTGCAAACCCAGATTCTCACCGAGGTGATGGTCGGGTCCCCTCTCGCCGCCCACCGAGGTGTTCTCGTTCTTCTTTTTACTTAGTTGGCATAATCCTTCGCTCCTTTCTTCAGAACAGCCTCCTACTGTGAGCCGGGCACTATGCTACACTTTCGCAGTGCTATAGGAACCAAAGGTTCCCGTTCGCGTGGTGTTTATATTCCAGGGGGAGTAGGCTGCCAGATGGAGCAAATAAAAATACAGATAACCAAGTGATTTGAATTTCACTTGAACAGAGAATGATATTTTACATATTTCCTATGCACTATTTGGAAACACATAGTAAATATATACATATATATGTGTATATATTTTCGTTACCTGAAATTCGGATTTAACTGTCTATTTTATTTCACAACCCTAAATGGGGTGACAGAAAAACAAGTTAATGATTAAGTGATAGTTATAAATACTATAACTGTCCATTGATACCATGTGGAGGTGGGACCCTTTAGTCTAGGGGTAATTAGGGAAGGTTATGAGAATTTCCACTGACTCATTTGCAATCCAACTAACAAATCTAATTCCAAACCACCCTAACTCCTGCCACTCTGATCTTCCTATGATTGTCCTCCAGACAGTGACCAGAGTAATTTTTTTAAAAAAAATATAAGGCAGGTAGGATCACACCCCAGCAGAAAACCTTTCAATTGTTCTCCACTACAATTAGAACAAACCCGAAATTTGTACCATGACCGCAAGACCCTCTGTGATCTGGCTTCTGTCTTCACCTTCACGGTCGCTTACCCTGCTCAGATGCACTCTTCTCTTTTTCTTTCTATGAACACAGCAAGCTCCTTACCATCTGGGGAACTTTTTCACTTGGATAATTTTCCCCTGCACAAGGCTATCTTCGTTTGAAAACTTCATAATTGCCTCTTTCTCAACATCTAAAGCAGAATTCCATTCCTTGCCTAGACATGCTCTTTTATATCAATCTGTTCTTATTTGCCACTTTTTTGAAATTATTCTATTTGTTCTTCTCACTAAGATATAAACTTCTTTCAAGCAAGAACCTCATTTAGTGTGTCTGTCACTGTTTTGTCAGCACACAATAAACATTTTAGAATCTAGAATTAAGATTGGTCATCTCTGTCCTCAGAATACATTCCTCATTACCCTTGAACTCCAAATATCCTTGATTGACTCCTAGATAGAGTTCTGGACAAGTCAAGATAGGTCCTATATTGTGGCCCTTGTTTAAAACAAGTGACTAACTTTGAGAGCAGACTCTCCTAATATCCAGAGATGTATTACAGACTTTACAAGAAATCAGATAGCAAGTCATAGAGAACAATTGTCTCCTTCATTGGAGCAAAAAATACCATTTAATAATCCCTATGTAGCTGTAAACTAGCACCTAATCATAAAAAAGTTTATTATAATATCCACTATTGTAATCACAGTCAACTATGTTACAGTGCTTAACAGGATGTCATAGGCTTACAAATTATTGGGAATTGAAACACAAAAACTAATGCAAGAAATAGATAGACATAAAAACACTCAAATATTTACTTGACTTAGAGGTTGAAATCAAAATTATATCTAAATTGAAATTTTAGAGCTACTTACTACAGTTACATTTTGGTATTTTTCCACTGGCTTTATTACTTGCATATCAAAAATATTTCCAAATAATAATAATAAAATGGTGTTTAATCCTAGAAAAATCCTAATTTAACTGAAGAAATTTTTCTGATTCTTGGTTTGAGCAAGTCATTTAGTCTCTCCAAATTAGTGCTTCCCAAGCACTTCATGGTACACATAAAAACTAATATTTGCATGACAGACTGGGTATGACAAAGAATGCTAATGCTTATAAATTTTCATGTTTCTCTTCTTCCAGAGCTCAACATTAGACCACATTCTTCCCATGTTTCCCCACATTTTTACCACTATTCTAAAACTATGTGACTGAATTCTTCAATGGAATATAGATAGAAGTGATATATGGTATGGTGTGATTCTCTTTTCTGGTCTGCAGCCAGATGTTAGAGAAAGGAATTATAAATAAGGAAAGGAAGGAGTTGAGAATGAGCTCTGTGACACTGGAGTGGAATCAGTGGTGTGGATATCAACTTAGGGATGTATACATATGCATAAGTATATAAATACATGTATGTATACATATATATGAAAGACAGATGATAGATAGATGAATGGATGGACGAAAGAGAGAGAGAACTAAAAATAGGGCTGGGAATGTAGGTTAGTGGTAGAGCACTTGCCTGGCATGTGTAAGGCCCTAGGTTCAATCCCCAGTGCCAAAAATAAATAAATAAATGGGAGAAAGGAAAGCTCTTCCTTAGAGAAATAGTCTATTTAATAAATGTAGAACGGATGTTAAAAACAGAAAGTCACCATTAGGAAACAACACATTCATAATTATGTCAGGCAAGAATCATTTATAAAAAATAATGGGCAAAGTTATGATAAGAACTAGAATATTTGCATATTCTGTGACTATTTCTTTATAACTCATTAATTACAAGGGAACATAGTAACTTAACAGTAAGGAAATTTATATCACTTTGGCCAATTGATCAAGTTAATATCACCAATAATAATTTATCAACATCATTACCTCCAGATATGTTGCATAACATCATTTCTGTGATATTGTTGCCAAAAATAAAAAATATCAATCTGATCATGAAAAAAAATACATTAGAAAAATTCAAATTTTTGAGAAACATTCCACAAAATAGCCAGTAATGTTCAGAATTGTCAGATTATGAGAACCAAACACTTTCCAGAGACTGGGGGAGATTAAGAAAACATGAAAATTAAATAATACAAGAAGAATTTCTGGAACAGAACCTGGGCCAGAAAAAAGACATTGGTGGGAAAACTGGCAAAACTTAAATTGGTTATACTTATTTTCTGAACTCAGTAATTGTATGATAATTATGTAAGAGGTTTGTGTTGCAGTTTAGATCTGGAATGTCCCCAAAAGCTCATGTGTTGGAAACATGGTCTCTAATACAACACGATTCAGAGATGGAGCTTTTAGGCAATGATTAGGGCTCCAATGTCATAAGTGAATGAACCCTTTATTGGAGTAATCCATTGATAGCTAGATGGACTACTGGGTGGTGTCCGTTGGCAAGTGGGATGTGGCTGGAGGAAGCAGATCACGGAGGATATGGCCTTGGACTATCTGTCCCTGTTCCCTTCTTCTCTCTCTACTTCCTGGCTGCTATTAGCTCAGTAGCTTTCTTCCACCGTGCCCTTCCACCATGATGTTCTGCCTCACCTCAGGCCCAGAGCAATGCAGTCGACTGGTCATGGACTAAACCTCTGAAAGAGTGAGCTCAAATAAACTTTTCCTCCTGGAAATTGTTGTCAGGTATTTTGGTCACAGAAATGATATAGTTTGCAGTAGTAAAAGCTGAAAGAAGGGTATGCAAGAACTACCTGTGCTGTTTTTGCAATTTTCCTATAAGTCTAAAATTATTTCAAAATAAAGTGTGCTGTCTGTTATTGTCTGTATTTGGTAAATGATCACATGAAAGAGATGAGTTCAGAAAGGAATTTGCAGAAATAAAAAGATCAGAGAGTCTAGAAATACAGATCCTTGCAAGTTTGAAAACTAACTGCTACTAAATGTTTAACAGTAGGATAAATGGGATTTTAAAAGATTCGAGGAGCAAACACTTAGTAAGATTTCTCAATAAGCAAATGACCCAACCTTGAAAAGATCGGATGAAAGCTTCTGGTCTTCTCACTTGTATCAGATAGCCAAAAATTAGCTGACTTTAAATAAAGGGAAAGAGGCACAGAGTGAGGAACAAAGAAACAAATCAAGCTAGAGAATTACATTTAGGAATGCACTTCAAGAGTGGTGTAAGTGCATGAAACTGACTGTAAATAAATAAGTGAGAAGTCTGTAAATATTTTGATGAACTTGTATTTATTACAAAGAAACATGAAGTCAAACTGAAAAATAACCTTTTGATTGATTGTTTAAACAGTAAAGCAACCTTTGCTACTGCCTTTCCATGTTTGCTCCAGCAAGAGGCAGACCTTAAAAGTTGTACAATCATACGTAGGATATCCTTCCCAATTCCACTCTAGATGTGGTTAAGGAGGATGATTGACAAATAAGAACCTGCAGAGAGTGGGGCCAGGAAACATAAAGAAAAGTATACAAGGTTGTCCTGCCCAGAGAACAGAATTAGGAATTAAAAATGAAACTTCTCCCATCCTCATAGAAGAAGGCCTATGTGTATCCAGGGGCATGTCAGGATCACTGGAGACCTGTGAGTAATTGCTATTGTCTTGCAGTTGTTCTTTATCTAAATGGAAAATTTTACTGCAAGTACACTAGCCCTGCTCTAACTTTACATAGGGATAGTTGTGTAGGGAAAGATACATAGTACATATTTACAAAGTGTATAGGTTATCTGACCATGCCTTAACACATCCAGACCTGATGAAGAGAACTGTGTATCAACAACAGATGCTAACTTTGGGCATATCAGGAAGAGTATATGTATATACTATGTGGTTATAAGGGAACAAAATATTTGACATTTGGTGACCAGAGTATTGTCAAAAGATAACATTATGGCAATTTTGTTTAAAGATTTTAATTGGTGGACTGGGGATGTGGCTCAGGGGCAAAGCACTTGCTTAGTGTATGTGAGGCTGCAGGTTTTATTCCCAGCACCACAAAACAACAACAAAAAGATCTTAATTGATCTTGGGATTCTAGAATTGTCAACATTTCATTCCATAAAATTGAATGGATTCCAATGAGCTAAGCAGAGGAGGAGTATTTTAAACAGGTAAGTGTTGAAGAAAGCAGAAACAGAACAAAAGTGGGAAGATCCATTTCAAAGTTACTTTTCTTGAAAGGTGGCAACACAGAAATAGATCAATAGAAAAATAACTGATTGCTTAACATCAGGTTACTTCAATTTTTTTGGTAAAAATTAAAGTGGAGGGAACTTTATTATCAGGATAACCAAAATTGACCTGCCTTGGATATTTTTCTATTATCTCATTCCTGATTTCTCAGAAGGTCAGAAGATAATACCTTAGGTTTGTTTTGATGACATAGAACTTTAGTGTGAGTATCTCCATTTTGGTTTTTTGGTCTGGTCTATTAGAACCTAATGCAGGAGCTTTGTCCCAAAGAACACCCTCCTATAATTTTTATTTAGCATCATTAGCTGTGTCAAAGAATATTTATGTTCACCAATAAGTAAGTTTCTCCTCTTCTTCCTGGGCATTATGATATTTCCCAATTTCTTTGCAGTAAGTTGAGTTTCAATTCCTTTGCATTTACTACTGGCCATTCTAGGCTTGGTCTCTAAAACTTTTCTTCAATCCTCTATTGTCTTCCTTTCTGGTCTGCTGTAAGTTCCTAGCAAATCTTAGAGCCATTAGATAAAAGGGCTGTGGTTTCTTGAATGGTGGTGGTAGGAATCCCCTCACCAACCTGCATTGAACTGTGACATGGGTAAGAAATAATCCTTGATTGAGTTAACCTACTGAAATTTTCAAAGAAGTGTATTATAACAGTATGGTAGATTGTTACTTTAATGACTCTGATTAATCAAATTTCCCTGTATTCACATCCTTGCATACTTCCCTCCTACCCTGATCTGTCCTTTGGTCATATACCTTACTTTGGGAAATAAGCAAAGATTACTTGAGAATGTATTTATACAACAGAGTTTACCTTCTCTTGCTGGTGGGAACTCTTCTTCCATCAAGTAAAGAAGTTTCACTGTAGAAGACATACAGCCCAAACTTTGGTACCAATGGTTAGACATGTGAAAGAAGCCATACTGGAGAGTCAAGCCTCAAACAAGCTGCTACATGACTGCAGCTACATAAGTGACCTGAAACAAGCTCAGAAGAAGAACCTCCTAGCCAAACATGGCCCCATTTCCCCACAAAGAATACGTGAGCAAACAAAGTGCTACCCTTTGAGCAATAAGGTGTAGGTTCGGTTTGTCATAGAGCAACAGATAACATACAAAGTTAGCTTGTTCTGACTAATATATTGGGATAGAGATGAGATTGATCTTAGCCAGAAGTGACTGGGCCAAGAGAACTGGCTTCAACTGTTCTGGTTCCTACACAAGTGCCCAAGGAGTGGGGACATGGACAATTTGATATGCTTGTAAACAACTTGTAGCATACCAGCATGCCACAGCAGAGTGGTCTGGAATCTACTCCAGGTGACTCTCTTCTCACCCATAAAATTGGCATGGTTGAGTGATATACTATTCAAATATGACCCATATGCTTTTATTACTGCTATTACAGATATTTCTTTATGCCCTTTGCCCCAACCACTCCCATTTTGTCACCTCTACACCCCTTTCTTTCTTGTTCAAGTAGGTCATTTATAATCTATAATTTCTAGGAAGGAATATTGTCTTGGCTGGGTTTCAGCCCCCTAGAACTTGGAGGAGGAAGAAGTCACATTCTTGTTTTGCAGTATTAGGGATTGAACCCAGGGCCTCATGCATTCTAGGCAGGCACTCTATCACTGAGCTATTTTGCAGTCTAGAGGTCACGTTCTAATATGCTTGTGACTCACTAAAAGGAATCCGGATCCGTGCTCTCATTAGGGAGAACAACACTGAAATCCTGGATGGTTTGGGAACATGCTACTACTATGGTTTGAATATGTTTTGTTCCCACCAATACACATATTGAAGTTAAATCTTCATTGTGAGGTCTCAAGAGGATGGAAACTTCATCCAACTAGGGTGTTTAGAGGCAGAGCCTTTGGGGTGATTTGGATTAAATAAAGTCACCAGGGTGGTACCTCAATGATTGAACACTAGTGGCTTTATAAGAAGAGAGAGAAAGAAAAGAAAATGCATGTGCACTCACTCCTTGCCTCTTGTAATACAATGCCTTGCACTGTTTAGGGACTCTGCCTGCAAGAAGGTTATAACCAGATGCAACCCCTTGACTTTGGACCAGAATCATGAGCAAAAACATTCCTCTTTTATTTATAACTTACCCAATACCAGCTTGAGGTATTGTGTTGTTATCAACAGAAAATAAAGATAGTGGCTTTTCCAAGTGGAGCCTAAAGAGACAGTACAGGAAAGATTAATGGTGTGATGTGTCTGGGAAGGTGGGGCTCAATGTGGTGTAGAGCAACAGAGAATTCCTGGTGCCCAGGAGGGGTCCACAGACATACATGAGACTTGAAGGAGCCTTGCAGCTCCTTCAAGAAGAAGCAAGGAGTAATTTAGCGGTGCCCCATGTTGTATGAAAACCAAGAATCAGAAACCCCTTCTCACACTTCCTGATGCCTTGATACATTGTAACTCTTCTAGAAATTATAGGCAAACCTAGGCAAGAACTAGGGGACTCCTGAATTATATGAGATTAAGTTAATTATAAAAAAATTAAGTCCTGCCATATCTGAGTCTACGGAATGAAATCTGTTCCCTTACCCAAGGTTTAAGCACTTATCAAATTACTTCCAGCTCTATCATTTGATACTTGTATAATGATATACATGTCAAAATGAATATTTTGCTATACTCTGCATGTTGCATGTGTATCCATCTCCATAGCGATCAACTTAAAATATATATTAACAGGTTAGCCACAAGGTGGTACTAGAAAGCTGTCTTTTGCTTGCAGTCCTAGGTCTTGAACATCATTGATTTTTAACATATAACTTCTGTGGATTACTGTAATACCAACAAAAATTATAGTAAAAATTGATATGGCAGCAATTGGGTGGCAATGTGTGAGGTAATGGTTATTTTTTAAAAATCATAAAAATAGACTCTATGGGAGAGGCTATCAGTTAGTTTGTATTCTTCCTCTTTTTTCTTATCTACTATCATGTCATGTAATATCCCAATCAAAACATCAAATACTATTTCTATGTAAGGCAATGGTGTAGAAAACTTTTAAAATAGTTGGTGTTTCCAAATATTCCCCAGCTTTGACCAAAATATATATGCCTGTGGCAACTGTGAAATGCAGCCTGTGTGGTTTGATGCTCCACATCAGTTAAACACTTAACATTGCTTTTAAAACCAACATCAACCATATAAAGATGAAAGGAAAAATCCTGCTATTAATTTAAAATTTTTTACAGAATGGCATCAAATAGCAAATAAAAAAAGATCATCACAAGATGAGACAGGAAGTTCAAAAGAAAGGGAAAAGCTTTATATTTTAGTACCTATAATGACATTTTTTCTTGCTTTTGCTTTGGAGAATTCCTCAGTTTCATTTTTTCTGGGGTCTAAAAATTATGTAGGCAGCTGCAGAGGGACAAGGCTTCCAGGGAATGAGCTCAAGTCACCCAGAGCCAGAAGCCACCTGGATCCTGAATGCCCAGCCCCCAAAGGCCTGCCTGGTCAAGTCCTGTTCTTCCTGTAGGGCTTGGCTACTTGATTGTTCTGCATCCTCCCGTGTCCTACTTATGTGTCTATTTTGTTATTTCTGTAAGATTTATAACATTTCCCTAATCAGAGACAGAGTTCTCTATTTCTTGCAAGCACCTAACATAAAAGGCTTATGATTTTTATTCAGTAAATTTTGTATATTTGGGCTAGGGACATAGCTCAGTGGTAGAACACTTGCCTAGCATGTGCAGGGCCCTGGGTTCAATCCCTAGTACCACCAAAATAAAAAAAAATATGTATACTTATTTTCATATCAATATAATTTCAGTAAGCAATACTAACTGAAGTTATGTTAATAAAAATTTTAGATTTTATATAAAATTATTTAGCTTGAAAACTCTGCATGAAAAACTTTGGGCAAGTAAAATATTTCTGAACTGAAATGCTCTACAAACCAGCAAAATGAATGCAAGCCTTAGTACCTTTATCAGACTTGTGCCCCAAGGGACTCTAAGCTTTATGTGGTGTTCAGAGAGACATGCCAGGAGTTGCATGACTGCTGTGGCTTTGGTCTAGGCATAGCAGTGACATTTGTCCAGCAACAGATCATTAGATGGAAGGAGAAACAAATGTGAGGCTATGATCAAGGAGGGTAGGACTAGATTGTGGAAATCAGGGAGCAAACCAGAGAACTTGAGCAAATCAAATGTACAACGCAATAAAGGCGATGAGCTTCTTCAGGGAATTCTATTTTACCTTTAAACTTTATCCCCCCCCTTTTTTTCCATTTTTCCCTTTGAAGAGGGATAGAAAGAGAATTTAAACATTTTAGTGAATTATGGGCTTATCTACCTAGCATACAGCATATAGAAATTGGGAGAAATTGAAAAGGATGTCTTAGATTTATTTGCAAATGTATGCCTAGGGTTGAGGTGAATATAGATGTATGTCTAAATTTGGGCCTTGCCCCCGCCCTGCAGAGAGGTTATCCAACCAGAATTGCCTGGGAACTCAGCCTACTCAGTGGCAATGGGTTAGCAAAGACAAAGGGCTACACAGAAGCCACAAGCACAGACTGCCAGGAAAACTTTTAAAAAATTTATATATATATTATAGTTTGATTGATAGACAGTGTGTTTCCAGAGCTAAATAATCATTTAGAAATTTAATAGCTCTTTGCTACCTTAGTTTGTTCAGGGTGCTTTGCTTCAGTACCAGGGTACGTGCTTGTAGCAGGTGACCTTCTGCACACAGCCAATCATGTAAGTCACTAGTCTTTCATGTGGAGAGGTCACCTGTTTTGGCTGAGGTAAGACTGTGCTAAAAATAGAGACGGGAAGCATTCGCAGACCATCACAAATAACACATAGAGAAGAAAGGCATGTCTTGAGTTGTTCAGGCTAATTATGAAAGTGAGTATATTTGGAGACTAGATTCCCATAAAACTTCTCCCCACACCACTGCTGCTGTGGAAGAATCCAGGGTTGAACGGAGCATCCATTTTGTTTGTCTGATTATAGCAACAAAGGATAAGAAGACAGATGTTAATTGTCATTAAGACCTTTAGAATTTATCATTACCTTGAGAAATTGCTTGTAGTTTTTCCTTTTTTGGTGTGCAAATTGCTTACATGGTTGATCTTAATCTCCTGTGTGGGTAGTTGGTGTGAAATTGACGGTCAGTTATGCGATCAGGAAGGTGTGTGGGGGGGGTTATAGACAGAAGGTGTACTGCGGGTGGTACAGGAAGCGCTGTGGAAGCCCCTGGACTGGCAACACCAAGGACTCCCTGGGAATTCATTAAAAATGCAAACCTCACCCCAGACCTACTGAATCAGAAACTCTCAGGGGGCCCAGCCCTCTGCTGCCTTTTAACAAACCCTACTGCTGACGTGCTAGAAAGTTCAAGAACTTCCAGGCCAGACAGCATCACTTGGGCCTGGTGTGCTTTGTTGAGGCATCCCATCTTCAGGTGTGTCCTCTCTTTTGGGCCCCTACTAGGTGCACCTGGTGTCCATTCCTAGGCTCTGGCTTCATTCTATTTTTATCTGCTGAAATAGGAAAGTGAAGTGTTGAACCTATTTTTTTTTTAAAAGAAAAAACATCAAACATTAATACATTCTGATCCATCAAGAAATAAATGTGATCTCTTAGGTCTTAGACTTTAAAAGTTAAATAGATATTTTTATAGAATGTTCCTCAAAAACATCTAGAACACCATTAAGCTATCTCCCAAACACAAACAGCTCAGTGTCAAAATGTGGGCACAGCAGGTCCAGCAAATGCATCGTGTAACTTACTGAGCACTTGTTATCTTATGTTAGGGATGGCTGAAGGAGGAGGAGAATTGTCTCTTCCTCCTAGCAGTCTTTCTAGTTTTCTCCTTTGTTTTTTGTTTTGTTTTGTTTTTGGGTTTTTTTTTTGCAGTGCTAGGGATCGAACTCAGGGTCTTATGCTTTAAAGCAAGCACTCTATCAACTGAGCTATATCCCTGGCCCCTTTGCTTTTCTTTTTAGGAAGATATAATTTTAAAGAAATGCAGAGTAAAAGGGGGAGAAAGTTGGAGAAGATAACAGGAAGAACTTTGTAAGGAACAGAGGGGGTACAATAGCTAAGCTATGGAACAAACCTAGATGCCCTTCAACAGATGAATGGATAGAGAAAATGTGGTATATATATACACAATAGAATATTATTCAGCCATAAAGAAGAATGAAATTATGGCATTTGCCTGTGAATGGATAGAACAAGAGACTATTGTGCTAAATGAAATAAGCCAATCCCAAAAAACCAAAGGCTAATGTTTTCTCTGATATGCAGATGTGAACACACCATAAGAGGGTTGGTAGAATACAAGTTAATTGGATTAGACAAAGGGAAATGAAGGGAAGGGAGAGAGAATGGGAACAGGAAAGACAGTAGAATTGATTGGACATAACTTTCCTGTGCTCATATATGAATACACAACCACTGTAACTCCACATCATATACAACCACAAAAATGGAAAATTACATTCCATGTATGTATAACATGTCAAAATACACTCTATTGCATGTATAACTAAAAAGAACAAATTTTTAAAAAGAAAAGAAAAAGGGGTGTATGTAAGTGAAGGAACCATGTCACAACTCTGATGGCCCCTCATAGGGAGCATGTACGGGCAGATTCTGGTAGCAGAGGAATTTTACCTTACTGGGAAGTGGAGCCACTGTATGAATTTGAAGATAGAAGTGATCTAAATTTGTCACCTGCCAAATGTTCTTGTAGGATTATAAGGAAACAATGTTTTGAGGATGCCAGACAACAATAGGCTGTAAAACTCAAGTTCAGAAATGATAATACTTTAAAAGATCTAACTGATGGTTAAAGAAAAGAATCAGATAAGAATCTATAAGAGGAGTAGGTTGGGAGACTGAATGCCCCTTCTGAAACTGTTAAAAAGAACTAAGAAGAGAGAGAATCTATTCATGGAGCTCTCTCCTGGGACCCTCTGCAAAGAAGAAAACATCTAAAACTTACTAAAAACAAAGAGGGTTGTCACTGAATATTTAATATTTCCATTTTATTAAAGAACCCAGCTTTTAAAGGACAGGCAAAATTTACCCTTGCAGGTAGTTGAAAAAGTAGTAGATAAATTTTTCTATAGCTTGACAGTGTATTTATATGCCACAAAATAATGACTTTATTTTCCCCGTGGCATGCAGTACTTTGTAAATATAATATTCTCACTGATATTTTTCTTCAAAATTTTTATAAGCAGTCAGCCATGGTGTCACATTCTCGTAATTCCAGAGACTGCAGAGGCTGAGGCAGAAGGAATGACAGTTCAAAGCTAGCCTGGGCAATTTTGCAAGACTTTGTCTCAAAAAGTGAAAAAGAACTGGGGATATAGTTCAGTGTTAGAGCATCCCTGGATTCAATACCATGTTAAAAAACAAACAAACAAACAAAAACCTTCATATGCAAAATCCTGGT
>JAJEJO010000973.1:39549-54007 GCA_020662805.1 Glaucomys volans
CTGTGGTGCAGAGCCTAGCATACAGTAGGTCTCTGTCACTAAGGAGTGCTTGGTCTAGGAGAAAAACAAGGTTTTTCAATAAGGGGTGAAGAACATGATGAGATTACCCTGTACAGGGTTGAGAGGCAATCTCCCCACCATTCAGAATCAATGTCAAGATACTTCTTGTCAATGTTAAGAACTTAGCAGATGCCACACTCAGTAAAGGCACTCCACCAGGATGATGTCAGGGAGCTCCTCACAATACCCCAAAAGTGAGCCAAGAAGATGGGGTTCTTCACAAGAGGGTTGTAGATCCCCACACACAGCTCTCTGTTGGCAGGACCCATTGTACTGATGGTAACCATGATGGCAGGTAGAATGATTGTGTACATTTTATAGGTTTCATCTTGTATCTTTGTTACAACTGAGAGAACTGACATTGGCTCTGAGAGGTTAAATCATTTGTCCCCTCACAAAGCTAGAAGGAAACATTATGAGGCATGAAACCCAGGTTTATGGAACTCCAGGGAAAATATTTGACTGTGGTTAAGGAAATATTCAATCCACAGAGAAGTCACATGGTGATGACAGATCAATAGCTGAGAAATGGCACTGCAGATCTGGCATCGGGGGCAAGGCTGGCCTGGACAGCAGACATGAATGACCACAGCTGTTCTTTCCAGCTGACAAACCCTGCTTGGGAGGAAAATAGGAGAACACAAAATGGTATGTGCAGATGACCGGGGGGTCCAGGTGTGGCTGATAGAGACTCTAGGGGTGGGAAGGGTCCTGGGCTTCTTCCAGAGTAGACTCAGCTACTGAGGTTTGCTGCTATCTGAGTTCTTTTGTCACATATGCTCCTCGCCCACTAGTGAGACCACAGGCAGCTCCTCAGGCCAAGTCAACAGCTGAATGTAAATCAGACCAAGTTAGTGCTATTTCTGCAGGTGTCTGTGCTGTGACTTGTTTCTCTCCTTTGCCCAAAGGAGGAGAGAGAAAACTAGAAGTCCAGCAGCATGCCACATCAGGACCAAAGTTGCAGTCTGTCAGTCACATGGCTTTCCCTGCTAGTGGGGCTGGCAGTCTGAGCCAGGAACCCCAGGGAAGGTGCAAGGAGGAGAGACCAATGACCGGGATGGGAGCAGCACTGCACTTTCTATCCATGTGGATGCCTTCTATGTGTTGGCCAATGCTCCATGCTGGGGATTAATGAGGGACCAGGACAGAGATGAAGCTGCCCTCATGGAGCTCCAGTAAGGATAAGATGGAGTGTCCTAGTAAAAAGGAGAAGGGGTTGTGAGAACACACCATAGGGGAGGAAGGAGAGAAAGTTGGGCTTCCATGGGAATCATTGTGGCCCTGGCAGAACAGACTAAGCCACACCCAAGGGTAGAGGCCAAGGGGCAGTGTGTCTGTTTCCCTAGGGAGATGGAGCTAATGCCCACTGGGCTCCTATGCTGGTGTATATTATAGCATGTTCTAATTAATCCTTACCTATCAAGTGGTCCTGAGCAAGTGCTAATAGTATAGTTCTGGGCTTCTCAGCCTTATCCAGGATTTGACCAATTTTTTTCACAAAAAATTGTTGGTGACAAGAAATCTGAAGATGTTCTTCTGTCCCATCAGGAGACCCTCACTATGGCATCTACCTCTTTATCCTTCCTAAGCTCTACTTCCCTCCATCACATCACATCACACAATTCTCACCTACTCTGTGCCTGTATTCCCTGTGAACAAGAGCTATTCAAGAGCAGGATAGTGTATCCAGCACTCAACACAATGCCCAGCAAATGAATCGTGGAATAAATGGGTGAATGAATATCATTCCGTCTTACCCTCATGCCAATTCATTATGCTGACTCAAAGAGCCCAGGAAGGAGGCAATCACCTTGGAAGCCAGAAGGCAAGAATGGGGTGGGAGGGAGGACTCTCACTCAGAGACTTTTCCTACTTCAGGTTCTTAGCTGCCCCTGGGCTATGTCCCCTGGGAACCTGCTTCATAAACACTTACTTAGCAAGACATTTAAAATGCTATTGATTTCTCTCCTCATGAGGAGAGGTGAGACAGTGATAGACACGGTGAGCAGTTAGCAACAATGAGCCCCATCTGCCCCCCAACCACAAGTTATTTCCCTTTCAGATTACCAGCCTGGCAGCCCTGCAAGAGAGGCAGCCCGCTAATGGAGGTGGCACTGGAACCAGCAGGTGCTCTGGCTCCGATAGTAGCAATTAGAGGCTTAAGCTCCCTTTTCTATGAGACGATGAAAAATGAAGCTTATTTCCAGTGTATACTTGCTTGCAAGGCATCTTTCTAACCCTGTTTAGGAAGAAAGACAGGAGTTTTTCCTCCCCAGGAGCGAGGATCAGGAGCCTCTGATTCATGTCATTCACCATGGTTTCAAGCACTTTCTAAATTCTGGGCATGGGAAAAGGTATTAGTGACATGCACGCACATAAAAATGTGGCCCTTATCCCTTGTGGTTAGCCACTGTGTGGGTAGAACATGGGTAGAACCATGCTAAGTAGATGAGTGCCACCCCAGGAGTCCAATTCCATGGGAGCAAACCTTTCCTTGTATTCTTTTTTGTTAGGGTCCCAGCACATAGCACATCTACTGTCTCACAGCAGGTGCTCAATAAACACTCTTTGAATTAATTTCTGTATTGGTTAGGTAATGACAACTACTTCCTAACTTCCTAATCTTAGTGGTTTAGTGTAAGGGAGTGCCTAACCATTCATTTTTTCCAAGGAAGAGCAAGATCAGCAGACATGTTCTCCCTGGGCCTCATTTGTAGATTTCTCTGCAGTGGGCTCTGCCCCTTGAACTCACAGGAATCACTGGCCTAAAAGAAAGTTTTCTGATACATAAACATGTGTTGGGAATAAGAGAGAAATGAAGTTTCAGAAACTCTCTGATGTTAGGGGCCAAGGTAAGGTGAGTAGAAAGAGGTGACCCAGAGGTGTCAGTCTCATTCACATTGGTGGTGTGCTACCAGTGTCTGCATTTACATATTTTAATGATCATTTAAATAGGGGTTTGTGGCAGAGGCTACATGGAATATGTAACAGAATAGAAAAATGCCTTTGGAAAACTAGGTTCTAGCAAATAGTAGGCCCTTTTTCCTAACAGCCAGATGAGTTAGGATGTTTGCTCTTGCCTGGGGGTGGAGGCATCTCCCTCATGGGCCTGTTATAGGGGAAGAATCTCTTAAGATGAGATCATAAAGTGAAATGACACTGAATTTTCTCTCTCCTTTTAACATGAAGAGGGAAAGAATAGTTTCATAAGAAGTTATTCAAGATCCATATTTCAGGTCATCCAATTCTATAATTCATGGAAGATCTCACTGGATACCAAATTACTCTGTCTCAAGGGGAAATCTGCATTTCTCAATATCTCTCTTCCCTGTGGAAGCTTGCTGGATACAGGATGCTGGAATCTGGTAGGAAATAAGCAGGTAGACAGTAATGCCCACAACCAGGCCTGCGAAGGGTGAGGAGCGTGAGAAACATGCTCTTCCCCTCCTCCTGCAAAAATCTTCTCAGTGCCAAGATTTTGACTGACCAAGTGACTTGGGAGTTAGGAGGGAAGGCTGGAATGGGGCAATTCAAGAAATAAAGGAAGAAGGCAAGAAAGGGGGAAGGGAATAGCTACTCAATGCAAGAACCAAAGAATGGTGAGTGAGGAGCTCTGGCTTTGATCTGCTCCTGGGTCCTTCTGGCTTGCCATGGAAATGGTATTGTGGTGGCACAGATTGATAATGATATGAGTCAAGGATAGAACCTGTGGGTCAGGGCTATATGAAAAGAGCTGAATACCATCACTTTGATTTTCCTCAAAATTAATTATCACATATTACTTTTGCTCATTTTTATAGTTATCATTGAAATTTAATGAATTTATGACGTTTCATTCCTTGAAGCTCTGTGAGTACAAACTCAACTGTGTGTGCACATCTGCATTCTTAAATATGTCCCACACATGCCAGGAATCAAGAAGGGTCTTCTGATTTTGCTTTATTGTGAAGGACTGATGACAGACAGTGGAAACGATGTTGTTATGTGGATCTGCCTATTACTATTAGCAAAGAAGATGATGGTGGTGGTGGAGGTAATAAAATCATTTGGTATGAGGTTATATACCAAATTCCATTCCTAGTGCTTTGATTTTTTTTCATTCAATCTTAAAACAACTCCATGAAACTGTATTATGATTTAAATTTATATGTCTCCAACAAAGACATTAATTCAAAGAGGTAAAGAATTTGCTAGAAGTTATGCAAGAAGTAGGTTTCTAAACTGAACACAGATAGGTTTGGCTCTAGAAAAACAATTTTTCACCACTCTGCTTTCCTCTCTGCCACATACTCTTTGCAACAGAGACATTCTGCCTATGCTGGGAAATCAGGAGAACAGGAGCAAACCTAAAGCTTGTGCAGACAAAATAAGTTATGGATTTGGATTCTTGAGGACTACAATGACCACATCTATGCCAATGATCCATTGAGTGCTAGAATTTCAGTTATTATTTCTCATTACTCCACCAGGTATACTGGCTTTTGCAGAAAACCCAAATTGAGTGGTGAGAATTCTTGTCATAAGCCCTCATCTTCTACCTTTTTCTCTCCCTCACACCCAGAGTATCCATGAACCAGATCCCACAGTCCCATGGGCAGAATTCACACCATCAGCAGGCAAGGTTTTGCTAATGATGGCTGCGAGCGGGGAGGAGCCCTAGCATCAGGCCTGAAGAATGCTTTAGCCTATAGATTCAGACCCCAAAAGCTTCTTTTGAGCCACCACATTGGAACAGGTTCTGCAGGAAAAGAACTGAGCAGCCCAGTCAAAGGGAACATTCCAAGCACCAGGGATAATGCTGGGTATCCGCAGGTGTGCAGGTGATTGGCTTTCCACCTGAACAAGTTTCCCTCCCATGCCAGCTTTCCTCTGGTTAAGTTAGGACCAAATATCCCTGCAGGCAACCGGTGCATTGTTCTCACACTTTGAAGAGTAGTAAAACCAGCTGCAGGTTTGGGGCTGCCAAGAATGCTTTCCAGGAGAGCTTGCTAAAGGTTAATGTAGAACTATCCCACACAGCCAGATTTTCATTGAGTTTCTTTCATTCCTTCTGCACTTGGTTCCCTGCTCTGCTGTGTCCAGCAGCTGTCCAGTGCCCACTGGATAGCTTTGCCAATAGAGACTGGGCTCTGAGCCTGGAGCCAAAAGTACTGTCAGTACTGATTGGCTTCCAGCTGAAGTAGGCCCACCCAGTGATCCAAAGAGGTGACCAGGATGGTGTTAACAGCAGGCTAGCACTTCATGAGGGCTTGGACTACTGTTTTAATGCATCCTGATGAGCTCCATCTGCTGCCAATCCACACTGGGCATATGTCTCCTGGCCCCAGCACTGCACTGTGGCTGAAAATTCATTACAAAGCATGCATATGCCTTGCAGAGAAGAGACAAATGCTGGAGATAATCTCAAAGCAAAAGACAAGACAGGTGGGGAAAGCGTATGGTAAATATTGGTCCATGAAATGCACAGAGGATGAACACCTCCCTAGACACCCATTAAGTCCAAGTTTGCCAGAAAACACCAGAGCAAAATATGTGCCCCATAAGTTTTTACACTGACTGACGCTTATTTCATGAATGACTTTTCTTATTTCCATATGAAATACAAAATAATTTTATCTTATTCTCATTCAACTATGAGTTTCCAGTTGGTCCCAGTCTGTTTTTTGGTTAAGAACCATCAATTTCTTGAACCTTTTCGTTGGATTAATCAATAGCACTAGGGATTAATTTTCTCTTGGAAGCCACAAGTGTTTATTGCCTCAAGAGAGATGCTAAGGTACAATGGTCCACTGAAATGGCTACACTTAGTCATGCATGACTCACTCTCAGCACATACCAGTTTCTCCATAGTCTTCTCAGGCAGTCTGCAAGTGACAGGTTAGGACCTACTATGTGCTTGGTCAGCACCGGATTATCCAAAGTACATGTTTCAGGAAAAAGACAAGGATTATACATATTTGCTTTTTAAAATATATTTTATAATACATTTTTGTGAGTATTGTAATAGTGAAGAAGGAAAATTCAAAGAGGAAGGCTCATACTACAAGATTTCTAAGTTTATGGTACTTTAAGTTTATAATAATTAGTGTGGTAATGGTGAAGATGCAGACAGAATAACAGAACAGAATAAAAGACTGATATATAGACCCATATATATTCAATTGTTGTTATTAAAAGGAGCACAAAGTCAATTCAATAGAGAAAAGATAATCTATTGAATGTCCAAATACAAAAGAACAAACATAGAGACTGTACACCTTGCACAAAGACTAACTGAAAATAGACTATGGCCCTTAATGTCAACTGCAAACTATAAAATGTTTAGAAGAAAATACAGGATAAAATCTATGTGACCTGGAGTTTGGTGATGGATTTTTAGACACAACACCAAAAGCATAATCTATGAAATAAAAAATAGGTAAGTTGAACTTCACAAAATTAAAAACTTATGCTCTGTGGATGACTCTATTAAGAGAACCAAAATATAAGCCACATCCTAGAAGGAAATATTTGTAAAACAATTATTCAATAAAGGACTTATATCCTAGACACAAATACTCTTAGAACTCAAAACTCAATTAAAAATGTATGACAGACATGAATAGACACCATACCACATATGATGGAAAATAACCATATGGAAAAATCTTCAACATCATGTCATTAAGAAATGCAAAATGAAGCATGCCAAGCCTCCATGCACCTATTATAACTTCTAAAACAAAACCAGAAAATAAAAACCTGATAATTCAAGTGCTGACAAGCATGCAAAGCAACAGAAATTGAACTGGTGGGAATGCAAAATGGTTTCAGCTGCTTTGGCATCTGCCTATAAAACTGAATAATGTGCCATGTAATCCAGCAACTCAGTTCTAAGTATTAAACCACTTGATTTCAAAACCTATGGCAACATAAAAGTTGATCTCAAATGTTCATGTCAGCATTATTTATGATCACCAAAACTAGAAACAACCAAGATGTCCTTCAATAGGTGTTGGAGAAACTATGAAATATTCATACAATGGAGTACTATTCAGTGATTTTAAAAAATGAGCTATCACACTACAAAAAGATGTGGCTGGATCTGAAATGAATATTGCTAAGTAAAAGAAGCCAATACAAGGAGCTATATAATGTGTGGTTCCATTTACACAACATTTTGAAAAGACAAAACTATTGGAGAAGACAAAGAAATCAGTGGTCCCAGGGGTTTGAGGTAAGGGAAGATAGAGTACTTGAAAGGGTAGAGCACAGAGAATTTTTTAAAGTGGTGAACCTAGTCCTTATGATACTAGAAGGGTCAATAATATGACACTATGAATTTTTCAAAACCCATTGTACTGTATAGCACAAGGAGTGAACATTTAATTAATGCAAATTTAAAAAATCATTTAGGAGGCCAAACGATCCTAGGATAAAATGTTGTGACAAAACCATCTCAATGTATTATTGTATTATTAGCTTATGCTCACCTGAGATGAACAGCTAAGAAAATTAGACTATGCAACTAAAGGCAAAAAGAATCTACATATCCATAGAAATTGTTATCTACCTACACCCGGTGGGGGCAGGGGGAAGAGGGAGAGAAACAGACACAGAGAGAGAGAGAGAAAGAGGGGGGGATTAGTATATACACTTATATTTCCTGGTTCTGCAATGAAATTTCAGTGGTAGTGAGTACACCTAGTTTCCAGATCTTGGTTTCTAATACTATTCTCCAATAGAAGGAACAAGGGTTGCTTAGAGACATAGCTAATTCTGTGACTTGGATATGCTATATACAACATGAGCCTGGAGCATCTTTCAGTGCCAGAAATGAAAGAACTGCTTAAAAATAAGTAAACAAAACAAACTACAATCTGAATATGTCAAAGGGACACAGGACCTCAAGAAAGAGCTCCCAAATGTTCAAAACTGGAATGATTTAAACAACAAAATATTTGTATAAGATTAATAGTCTCAAGTACAAATGTCTATGAACCCATACTTTTATAAATACATTATTAAAGGATTAAATATGGGGGAAAGAGACATCTCCCATACAGAAGAATTCCAAAAATTTATGTAGACACTCTGCCCTCAAGAGTCCAAGAAGGAGATAAAGCATTACCCTGTCCTTAAGCATGAGCTCTGTGTAGTGACTTACTTCCAAAAAAATTCGATAAGGGAAGGGAGAGAAATGAGTACCTTCTTGTGCAGAAATGGGACAAACAACCTCATTCAGTGATCAAGTTCATGTTGACAGTGCTAAGTCACATAGAGAGTTGTGCCCTTGACCTGAAGTGAAGAGAGTGGCACTTGACTTCTGTGGTCTTCCTCCTCCAAACCCATCACCACAGTCTACCCACGACAGTAACATGAAACAAATCCCAACTGAGGGACATTCTAGAAAGTACTTGACCAGTATTCAAAATGTCACAGTCATCAAAAAGGGCAAGTGAGAGAAAAGCCTAAGAGACATGATGACTAAATGCTGCTATCTGGTATCCTGGATGGGATTCTAAAACAGAGAAAGGAAATTTGATAAGGAATGAGGAAATCCAAATTAAAATATGGGCTTTAATTCATTCTCATTCATTGATACTGGTTCATTACTTGTGGCAAATGTACCATACCAATAAAAGATATTTATAATGGGGGAGGTGGCACAGGGTAATATCTGGGAACTCTGTGTACGATGCACAATATTTATGTAAAGCTAGAACTTTTCTAAAATAAAGTTTAAATGAAAGAATAAGTAATGAAGTAATGGTTTTAGGGTATAGTAGAGTTTTGATGGGTACCAATTGCTGGGGGGAAAAAGAAAGTGAGAGGAGAGAGATAGAGATAAGTGTGTAGTGCTTTAAGCACAAGCAATGTTGGAGAATTGACCAAGTCAAGGAAGCGAGGAGGCACCTTTCTACAAGCAATGCAAAAGGCATTCACAAGTCTAATCACAGGGGATGGATTGTGCAAAGGCTTTCACAGCCCTGACTCACACTTACACACCCAAACGAAATGAAAGATGACCCTACCATGGGCTAAGGAGCCCATTCTGGAAGTTGTCATGAAAGCATTAAGACACAAAGAAACACAGCTTGCATCTAGGTAAGGGAGCCAAGGACTCAAAACTCCAGATTTAGGAATCAAATGATCTAGCTCCAAATCTTGAATCTGCCCTTTGCTGCCTGTGTGACTTGGAGAAATTTGAATTTCAGAAGGTTTATTTTTCCAAGTTTTAAATGGAGAAAACTTTACCTCCATCACTGGGCATTTGGGATAATTAAATAGATATACAAGGTACACAGTGTCTAGCAATAGTGAATCATTAATGAATGGCAACTATTTCTAAAAATTCACATTGGACAGGAAGACCAAAACACTCATTAGCTGTACACAATAAAGTTTTCTACATAAAATCCTAAATGATAAGCTAAAAAAAAAAAAACCTAAAAACCTACCAGAATTGAGATTTCCTATGTGAAAGAAATAATCATTTCAACAAAAATGGAAAAGAGATTTCATTCACAAAAGCAATCACAAACATCAACTCTCTGGTCATAGATGTAATGAGGAATATGGAAGCCAACATGAAAGAAAACTGCAGATGCATTCTGAGGAAACTTGGGTAAGGAGATGTGCTGTGTTTCCAGATGGAACAACTTAATTGGGAGGTTATCAGTTCTTCCCCAATTACTTTGCAAATCCAGTCTACATCCCATTTTTGTTAAGTTTTCAAAAATGACTTTGGATATCATCTGGGAGAATGAATAGGTAGGGCTACCCATGCAAAATCTGAAAAGATGAATTACTGAGCAAAAATCATTGAGAAAACTGGCTATTTAAAAGAGAAAAACTATGAATCCATTTCTCATATCCTGAAAAGTATTAGGTTGATTAAAACAATGTTTTTCCAACTAAAGGTTGCCATCCATGAGTGGGTCATGAACATAACTTTCTAAAACATGAAGCAGATGAGAGAGAATAGAAAACAGCATATGCTACAGTGAATGGTGAGCACTACTGGTGAAAGCCTCAAGTACCAGCTCATAGTGGAACTATTCCTTCCTGTGCGAATGCCTTTGGCCTAATGCATCAAACATGAAAAATTCAAGCCATGGAAGAACAAAATGAAAACAGGTGAAACTTTTATCTGGCCTTATAGTAGGGGAGAGATTTCTATACACACATCAAAGCCAGAAACTCTAAAGGAAAAAACAAAAGCCCTGAATGGATACAAACCTCAAAATCTTAGTCTTATCAAAATACCATTAAAGGCAAACAACACATTTCTAAAAAGTGAAATATATATAAAAGATTCCTATATATTTATGGAAAGAATAAATACATACGAAGGATTCATATATATTATGTAAATAATAAAGATATATAATATGTATATAAAAATACATATGTAATATGTAAAAGAACTGCTTTACAAACTATTGAGACAAAAATCTGTGCCCTAAAAGGGAACACATAGGGACATGAGACAATTTTTAAAGAATTACGAGTAACATTTATGCAAGTGCCCACGTGCCCCCCTAACACCCCTTAAACCTTCAGTGTAATCAAAAAAGTGAAAAATCAAAATTTAACACAGGCAGATAATTGCCTCTCAAGATCCACTTTTCTGCCTTTCTCTGGTAATAAGAACATTGATTATCAGCTGGCTTGTTGCTTTCCAGCTTAACAGCCTACATTTCCCAGAATCTAAAGTAGGACCCTGTGTGTGACTAGTCTCAGACTAAATTCCAACTGACTTGGCCATAGGAATAAGCAGAATTATATCCAAATTCACAGAGGCATGCATGCAGCAAAGGAGCATACTTTCCTTGCTCTTTGATTTCTCTAGCTGACTGGAATATGGATGGAAGGGCTGGATCCCTTCAGACATCTTGGACCACGGGGTGAACTCAGAGTTACCACATGGAAGGAGGCTGGTTCCCTGATGATAGAGGCTGCCCCATACCAACCCTCATCTTCCAACTACTTAGTTTTATATGACAATGGGATAAACCCTCTTCTGTTTAAGCCACTGTTATTTATCAATTCCATATGTTAACTAAAGGCTAGTTAATAAAGTTACCATTTTTCATAATCTACAAAGTAGAAAAATTCTTCACGAGTTAAAGTACTCAAAGGTGACAAAGGCTCTTAGAATAGGCATTTTCAGTGTATTGCTTACAGTACGTGTTTTCTGGAAGAAATCCTGACAGTGTGTAACAAAAGACTAACAATACGGATACACTTTTACCCAGAAATTATCCTGCTAGGAATATGTCCTATGAAAGTAATTAAGATGTCTGCAAAATTAATACACAACGATGTTCATAAAAGCAGTGTTTATAATGATGAAAAATTAGAGAGAAGCTAAGTGTTCAATAATAGAGGAATAGTTATAAAAATTATAGTACATTTATATAATCAAATACCATGAAGCCATTAAAAATAAAGTTCTAAAGGAATAATGGATGATATGGGAATACTATTAAGTATTATTAAGCTAATAACAAAGATACTGAAATAGTATGTGATTATATTCAGTTTGCGAGGCCAGGTAATTTTTAAAAATGTATTCTTTTTATTTTGCAGTGTTTTAAAAATGGTCCACAACAAACATGCCTGTCTTCTTTTTGAATCCTAGTTTAAATCTTGCCTGTCTGCTGTCTTGTGCCACATGCCTGTCCTCTCCACTTGGGCAGCCCTTCCACCTTCACACAGGGTGAGCTAGTCCAACATATCTCACTAGTTTGCATCATGGGACATACTTTTTGCTCCTCTGTCAGTAGCCACGGCAAAGGATGAGGAACCATGCTTCCTGGTCAGATGCTTCCACTCCAGGTCGTGCTAAGCCCCTTCACAAAGATCTAGAAACCACATGCTCCCTAGACACTCAGGATTCCTCATGACACTTTGCTGCCACTGAGGTTATCTCAGGTCTCCTCCTTCCCTAGATACGAAGATGCCATTGTCCCCAACTCCTTGGGAGTTCCAGGCCTAACACCAATATTGCCCATGGACCATGTCCAAGCCAATGGTCTTTAAAAGGGATGTACTATATGTCAATGAGCAAACATATTTAGGTGGAAATAATCAAAAGCTTATTTAACAGAAGTATAAGTTCTTGAAAATTTACTTGGGACATAAGAAGTTAGGAGAGAAGCAGTCAGGATTCTGGTTCAGCTACTCCATGGTGCCAAGGACCCATGTTCTTTCTAAGCAATGCTCAGTCACCCCTCAGTGATAGACTGTAATCCTCAGCCTTGGTATCTTGCATTTACAAAAGGGCTGTTGTGGCTCCATCCACACCCCTACAAGGTGGAAGGACATCACTGCCTGTGTCTGACCCTGTGCGGCAGGAAGGCAAAACTTTCCCAGAAATCAACAGAAAATTTGACTTGCATCCCATGAGTCAAAATTGAATCAGCAGGGTCATAGCCTTTGCTGGAAAAATACACTGGGCTACATCCTTCCTTGAAGAAAACCAAGATTAAATGGGCATGGAGTAGGCAGCTGACAGTTTGTGGCCAAACTGCACAAAGAGCAGATCCAGGTTTATGGTGTGTATGCGATGTGTGTGTGTGTGTGTGTGTGTGTGTGTGTGTGGTGAGAAAAGAAGAAACCCAACATTCATTAAGTACCTTTCAGGACTAGCTGCTGCATTAATTTCTCATTGAATTCATTTCATTTTCATAACAACCTCTCAAGGTAGACTGATTCTCTTTACTTTTGTAGACAAAGAATTTAGACTCAGAAAAGTCTAAATTGCCCAAAGTCACAAAGCTAGTAAGTCCTGGAGCTGGACTTCAATTCCACAATTGCCTGGCTCTAGAGACCACACATTTTCTAGTCTATAATTCTGCCTCTCAACAAGACCCATGATGTATAACTGAAGGGCAAACAACTGAGTACCAACAAGTGTGCCTACAACATGAAGATACAATTAAAGACTCATGGATGGTCAGGTGAAGCAAAGACTTCCTATGGGAAACAGAAAGCTATATGTGTACTAGAGGCCAAGATTCTGACATCTCCCTTAATTGCTGCCCCTGAACAAGAAGTCAAGGTCAGGTAACAGGGCCAAAAGGGCCAGGCACTCACTCTGAGACTTCTAATTCACCAATGTGAATTTTTCTTTTCACAGTAATAGAGCAAACCAAGGAGCAGGTGGGTCTCCACCACATGTAGGATGAATAATTCATGACAGACCGACAGACACTAAATTTAACCTACATATGTATTTATTTAAATATCTCTACAATCAAACACATAACAGATATGTTTCAAAGTAATCCTTATACTTAGTTGTGTCCATGTATTCAATAGACTTTATGCTAGAAATATAAGGATAAGTTAGATGTAATCCCAGTTTCAGGGTCCAAAATGAAACAATATTACACATCCTTTTAAGTTAGTTTCCTATTCTAACCACATGAAATGATGTCTGACCACAGAAAATACAATGGAAACAGGTCAAAATTATACCAAAGTACTCAGTGTGTGTGTGTGTGTGTGTGTGTGTGTGTGTGTGTGTGTGTATGTATGCGTGTAAGCCCTTGGAGTCCTGGGCTTATAAACCCAATTCCATAAAGAGACAGAAGCAGCTCAGCTCCAGATAATTGTGACCTTGAGACATAAGCAAGCTCGACATGCAGCAAACAAGCAACTCATTATTGATGTGTTGGGTGTGAAGATTTCTTGTTCTACCACTCTTAAGCACAGGATCTGGGCACATAATCAGTACTTAATAAATGCCAGCCTAGATAATGAATGGACGAAAACATATTACTCCTATTAATGGACTCAATCACTCCCTTGGTTTTAGGGGAAAACAGCTCAATTTTAGGGGGAAAGTACTTTGGATATTACCTTCAACTTTAAATTTTAAATAGAACTCAGATGTTTTAGGGAAGTAAAGTATATGAAATAACAGATCAGTCTTATTTCAGTTCACTATATTTCTCCTGAATAGGCAAGTTTCCTACTGGGCACAGAGGTAACTGGATTTGGATCCAACTATCTCACAACATATAACCATGTATGATACTTGTACAAGAAACTCTAGACTCGAATGAGAACAAATTTTTGCAATCTCCAGATAATCCCTCCTTTGCCTAGAAATGTTCTCACAGGAGCCCAAAGAAACGCTGCATAGCATGCTCCATTCCAAAGGACGCTACATTTCTGCAACTGGCACAAAACTATTTGCTTCCTATGAAACCTTGAGCCCCTTTTCCAAGTCAGGGAAGCAGGATGCAGGGAGAGAGCATAAATTCCTGAGCCTGGGTGGGATGAGAGCATCTCTTTCCAAATCCAGATGGAAATGTGTAGATGTCTATACATTCCTATAGTTAATAATTCATTCCACCTCCATGAACTCAGCCTAATCTACACCCTGTACATGAGCTGAGCTGGG
>JAJEJO010000973.1:57996-69893 GCA_020662805.1 Glaucomys volans
CCTGTCCTCACATACTCTCCACATCCAGCTCCAGTACCGATCAACTCTGGAGCTATAAGAAGAGAAACTTCGGGAAGATCAGGCAAAGGCAGGTGAATTCCCAAGAAAATTTCTGCTTACCATAGTTCTTCCACCCTCTGACCCAGTTCTGGGTCGTGGGTTGGGAAAAAGAAATCCTGAAAACCAAGATGGGGGAGAGGCCCTGCAGTACAGAGGAACTATGTTTTACGCCGATATGAAAGTCAATTTAAGGCAAGTCTCACACAAATACACTCCACATAGAACAGAAATGGCTGCAGGTAGATCCATGAAAAAAGACTTGAGACTCCAATCTCACCAAAGCTCTCTTGAAGCCATAAAATCAGAGAATGGCATCCTCAAGCTTTCTGTGCCTAAAGAGGGTTTGAAAGAGTTAGCAAATCCAGAAGAGACTGACATAGCAGAAAGAGGACTCTGCATGACCTTAATGGGCATGGTGTGCAGAGGTCTTAGATAGAATCTCCAACATCTTTTCCTGGATGCTGGTGAGGATAAATACTGGTAGCCAACTAAACAAAAAAGCCAAGAACTCCACCTATGTAGCTAGATAGCAAACAGTAACAAATACCACCAGGAACTGCCTCCCACCAATGTCACCGCTCATAAGCCCCCACCTCACCCTACTTCCCAGAGTTCAGATACGACTTTGAATTAAAAGAATTTACCTTCAAGTGGCTCCATGAATTTTTTCATTACCAGATGAAACTGAGGTTCAAAATAGAGGCAACATTGAAAATAAGAGCAATAATACTACTATTGCCACATTTTGACTTGCCTGCATTTGCGAGTCTATGAAACATCTTTTCTGCAACAGGCATAGAAACAAGAGTGTTCCTGACACAGTCCAGAGCCAGGATGTGTTTCACAGAGGCAGAAAGGGCCATGGACAGCATGCACATGGCTTTCAGCTTCTGGAGGGGCCGCTGACAGGTAAGGGGAGGGCCTCCTGCTTTGTGCTTCGTCCTGCCTCTCTCCACCCCACAGCTAAGCTGTCAACAGAAAGCTGCCTTTCATGTCACTTCTGACTCTCGCCATCCTTTCCCCTTCATTCTGACTGCCACAACCTCAGCCCAGCCCTCATTGACTCTCATAAACAACTGTGAGAGCTGTGTAGAAGAAACTGTCAGATCAAAGGAAAAGGTTGTCTTTTCCTTGATCAAATTTGTCAAATGAAAATATTATTAATTTAAAAGTTTCATTTCACATGATGACCCTGGGGATTGTCAATGCCCTCATCGCCCTCAAGACATATTCTCATCCTCCAGGGAAACTTGGATCAAGTGGGTGTGAAATGGTTGAACATTATCCCCTATTGGGAGATGCTGCTTTCCACCATTAGGATACCATCGAAGACTGTAATAAGTTAACTGAGGCCATTTAGTTTTACCTTCATCGGATGGTTTCCGCTTCCCCTCATGCTTACGTGAAAATGCTGCTGTAAATTATAGCCCAGAAATCAGATTTTTTAACAAAGATGGACATTCTAAGAACCCAAATAGGAAATAATTATGTAGGACACAAGCAACTGAGGAGGAAATAAAATTTTGGTTGTTTTGGAATAGTGCTGGTATTATTTGTTAATATTCTTTTTTTCTGATATGATTAAGTTCCTTCTAATTCTTCTGAACTGTCTTTTACCTTTAACTTAGTAATCTTCACTTTTGCAAATGTCTTGAAACATTTTTAAACAGTAATCTTGCTCTCATGACCTTTCAGAAATTAGGATTAATGCTTTCCCTAAGTCTCTCTCTTTAAAATTTTTTTAAAATTTATTTGTTCTAATTAGTTGTACATGACAGTAGAATGCATTTATACATTGATAGATCATACATAGAGTATAATCTCTCATTTTTCTGATTATACATACTGCAGGGTCACATTGGTCAGGCAGGCATACATGTACATGAGGTAATAATGTCTGTTTCACTCTACTATCATTCCTTCCCCTATGCCCTTTCCCCTCCCTTCATTCGCCTCTACCTAATGTAAAGTAACTCTGTTCTTCCCTATATGATCTTTATTGTGAATTAGCTTCTTCATATCAGAGAAAACATTTGGCCTTTGGCTTTTGGGTTTGGCTTATTTCACTTAGCCAATATTCTCTAACGCTATCCATTTACCTACATCTCTTTATGTTTAATGGCAATGTGCTTATTTACATAGGTTAAATAGGAATTTCTTTTAATTTTTACTAGTAAATAATTGCACACATAGAGAACACAGGCAAGGCCATACCTGCTGTGTCCTATTTGAGAGTATGTCTCATTTAGTCAGGTATGAGGACCAACATTAAGAAACAAAAGTTGCTGTGTGTAGTGGTGCATGCCTGTAATCCCAGTGGCTCAGGAGGCTGATGCAGAAGGATCGCAAGTTCAAGGCTGCCTCAGCAACAGTGAGGTACTAAGCAACTCAGTGAGACCCTGTCTCTAAATAAAATGCAAAATAGGGCTGGGGATGTGGCTTGGTGGTTAAGTGCCCCTGAGTTCAATCCCCAGGATACCTTACCACCACCAAAAAAAAAAAGAAAGAAAAAAGAAACAAAGGTTGTTCTTCATTTGAGAAACTTAAAACCTCTCCCTGAAAATGGGCCTGTTTTATTATTATGGCAAGGGAGGAGACCTTAGCATATCTGGAGGTCCTTGAAGACCTCCAGAGATGGTCTTTGTGGTTTATGCCCTGCCTCAGAATAGAAAGGCAAATAAAAGCAATAAATAATATGCCTGGAATAGTTGAGGCTACTGAATTTTCCTAAGAAGACTTTTGAGAAATTTCCAAATAGAAGTTTATTTTCTGAATTATGTAGTTGTTTACCACCACATGGCTTTAGATTTTCTCACCAGATTACAAGGAGACTTATGTCTATTAACTTTTATTACAGCAACCATAAAAAAGAGGCCCCAATGCAATGAGACCAGCTTTTTGGAAATCAAGAATAATCTTTGGAAATAAGTTGTGGTCACAGTGCCTTATAATTTATATCATCTTTCCACATCCTGAGTTCAACTTCCCAAAGAGCCTTTAAACACAATCTTTCTGAAGTTAACTCAAACAAATTTAGACTTTAAGTCTTCATCTATTTGCCATGGAAAAGACAGCTTGTAAAGAAGTAAATGGATGATCCCTCTCACTTGTCCATTCTCCTCCATCACAAAGAGTTGCTGGCTTTAGAAGACATGAGTATATACACACAGGCACACATGGTGTTTCCCATGGCATAGCCAGGCACAGCTGAGAAAGTCCAACACCACAGAAGGCAAATTCAAGCTTCTACCTTGGGTCTCATTAAGGAAGGCCCTGAGGCCCAGGGAACAACATAACTTTCTCCATCATGAAAACATCCAAAGAAGTCCAACCTCTCTTGCCCCTCTCACCCATGGACAGGAAACAGCAGCCCCTGGGGAGGTGTTCTCTTTCATCTGTCCCCTGGCTCTGTGCACACTCCAAGCAGAATATATTAATAATGAAATGCTTTAGGGGAGAATACTTTCCACTGTTGTGACATCTGTGTGGTCTCTGTTTTGATATTTGGCCTTGGGAAGTTCAAAGGAGATTAGAGTTCAAGAAAGACCAAGATAGACTGCAGGGCAGGCCCTGTCTTAGATGCTAAAAACTTGCCGCACCATGGTCAATTTGACCTCCAAAGGAACCCAGAGCATATCTTGGTCTAAAGAATTATCAAAGACTCTCAATCCATTTCTTCTCTTTAATGATAGTTGAAGACAATTCAGTTCAGGGTTGCTGAACAGGCTGGAGAACCTACTTACCAATTCAGTCCATTTCTCTAGCTTGGGGTCCAATAGTTCTGTTGAATGACAGGTTCCCGGTAGTACGGACAAAGTTTGACCACACCAGCCTGCCCTGATGGCCCATACCCACTCCAGGGAGTTCCCTAAGATCCCCACTCACCATTCTTTTCTGCCTTGTGTTTTGGTGGCTCAGGCTCCTGAGACATGGACAAGGCCCATCACAGAGGCTGGTAAGGCTTTTACCAGTGGAACAAGCATGGAACTCCAACTTGCACTATAGGAGAGAGACAGAAGAGGCCATGAAAATGCAGCCACCAGAAATGCCTGCTCAGTTTCCAGGAAAATGCCAGTGCCCTTTGCTTCAGGTGAGCAAGACAGAATGAAGTCATCTCAGTTAAAGGTCTGAATTGCAGAATACTAAGTAAGAAAGGGACTGTCATTTTTTTTTTCCAAATGCATAGGATAACTTCTGAAACACCATGGAAGCATTGGAAGGTATATAATGAATGACAAACTTAACTATCACTATTTATAAAATATGATTATTAATATGAAACGTTACACCTGCAGAGTCCCATATGGTCCAGGAAGCCCTCCCACCTCAGCACTGAAGGCTTCTTCCCCACACTTCCTCCCACATATTGGAGGCTCTGTGTGTAGAACACACCTCACAGCTTGCTCACCCCTCTTGCTAGAGAGGAGTGACAGTCTCATCTATAAATTTAGATGGTACATCTGAGGCTTGGCCCTTTCGCCTTGGGACCAATGTGAAAGGAATATTTTTGCTTCCATTGCCTAAAACACAAGTTTTGGTCTTTCCCTGGCTGGAGGATACCTGTGGTTATCTGACCAACCAGTAACTCAGCTGAATCATCTACCTAATTCTAGGATTCAGTATTGGAAGCCCATAAGCTGTATTCTCCTGCCACTCCCCTGTCAGCAACAGTCATATTTTGGTTACTTTCTTCCTGGCTCTTTACTTTTAAGTCTCAACAGATGCAGGAGAGAGGAATGGTATTTAGAGTTGCAACAGACTGAGCCAGGTACCAGCATTTTTATTATTCCCACATTATAGAGGAGGAAACTGAGACTAAGAGGTTAAATAGCATTACCCTCATTCAAAATCATGTCTGACTGCAAGCCTAAGACCTCAAGGATGCCATGACACTTCCATCTGAAGTGTACACTTCAGAGCACAGATATTCCATACTATCCTGGGTGTGGCTAATTATGCATCTTTGCTATTGGTCTAGATCTGAGCTGTCGGAAAACTTGCTCTCTTTTCAACTGTAAAATTTTCAGGATCAAAGCCCAGTGTAATCAGTTCTCTGCAAAGGCCCACTGCCCAACACCATGTGAACGCCTAGTGGAAGTTCAAAGGAAGAAGAGATAGGTGAAATTTACTGAGCACCCACTGTGCATGCAGCTCTTATCAGGTGCCATGGGGAATCTTTTAAAAGAAAGAAAAGAAGGGATACAGTCCTTGCCCTTGGAAAACACAAATGCATACCTTTGGGGAAAGAAAGAGGCCACTAGCATTTGCAAAGCAACACACAGGAGTGCAGATGAATACTGGCTCATTGTGAGAGGACTGGCTATTCAGTCAGCATACTGATTACAAACCCAGGGAAGAGTGCTTTAAACCTGGTTCTAATGTACTGGAGTCATTCTGCATAACTCCAGCTGTCACCCATCCAGTCACTGGCTACACTTTCAGGGAGAGAGTGACAGAGCAAGCCTACACAGTGCTGGTTTCCTCTTGATACAAAACTCCCTTTTGTACATGCTTGTGAAGTACCTAGAGTGTGCCCCAGGTGGTAGCAGGACTGATGGGGACTCTATGAAAAGAAGCCATGGCCCAGGTCTCAAATATCAACAGGCTTAGTGATAAAGCAAAAAGGAGCTTGTCCTTCTAAAGTCACGTGGACGTGACCATGAGGTGAGACAGGAAGTGTGCAGGGACAGAGCACAGAGAGGTGCTACAAACCCAGAGGTCTGTAGGGACAGAGCACAGGTGTGGGATGTGCTACAAACAACTCAAATGGATTGCAGGTGAGTGGAGAGGAATACCAGAAGGTGGCAGGTGAGCCACTAGTGTAAGAAGCTTTTCAGACAGCACGGCATAGGTGCCCATGCCCGGGACTAGAGTGAGGCCCACTGTGGCCAGCCCCTCCTGCCCCTCTCCTTCTTCTGTGTTGGTTCTCTGGAATACACATTCATTTCAGACTAGTGGTTTTCAAACTGTTTTTCTCAAAAGAATATCTAATTTAGGGAGAAAATAAGTGTTTGTGTATAAATTGATTTTATAAGTTAAAATTATTGCATTTATTTATCAGAAAGTCCTATCATACTCTTACTATAATGGCAGGCTTATATTTATGATTGATGGTGAAACTTTTCCCAAATAGTCTCTGTTCTTCCTGGAAGAATCTACACTTCTGCTCATGCCTGTCTGTCTTACAGTACAGAACCTCCCTGTGGGAGGCTTGATTTCTCCCTCCCAGGGGTACCAGTGACTTGCTCTGCTAAGTGGACCATCAACAGAAATGATGAAGCCGGGTTTGAGCAGATTCATCAAGAACCACTGTCTAGTTCCACCACCTCACTTGCTCTTTACCAAAAAGATGTGAACCAGAAAAGTATGTTTCCTCCTGCCTGGGACCCAGAAGGCAGAGGACATGGAACAGACCTGAAGCTAACCCACAGCACTCATGCAGCATGGATAGGGAAATAATCAGCTCTCTTAAGCCACTGATGTTTGGGGATCATTTGTTACTGCAGCAGAACTGAGCAAAACCAAACAGAGTGGCTGACTTCCTACTACACAATAAAAAACACTGCATCAGGAAAAGCTTGTGTCATGGCCTTATCCATGGCATGATATGTCATACAACTAGCTCTGGCACATAATAGGTGGTCAATAAATAGCCTTTTGAATGATAAAGGCAGAAGGAAGGGGTGGCAGTATTCTTTCTGCTGCTCTAAATTCCATTTTGCCCACAAGGAGCCTCCCAACCTACCTCAACAAGGAATGCTAGTGCTATAGCTCTGTCTTTTCCCTGTTCATCCTGCCCCATCCTTCTCCCATCTCCACTCCAAGTCCTCACTCTGAGCTTCACAGTCTGCACTCTTCCTCTCAGCCTTCCTGTTTGCCTCAGCCTAGTGCTGGAGTCAGAGCCTCGTCTACTTGCCTCCAGATGTCCAGAACCTGCTCCCCAGGTGACCCTACCTTGAACAAGAGCCATATGGCTCTAACTTCTGTAACAGCCTCCTAGGCTGGGCTGCAACATTCTCTCCCCTGCCCAGCCCCTGACAGCAATCAGTGGAGACAGCTCGCCCCCTCCCTGACTGGAGACAGGTGCCACCAGAGAAAAGAGTACTTATCTGCAAAATTCAAGTTTCAAGGGCACAGATCTGCTTTCTATCTTCTGGGACAATATGTGGCATTTAAATGAAGCTCAGAAGGCTATAATGCCATCTTTTTATAAAGCTCATAATAGGCTATTTAGCGATTCAGACATAGTTGGTACAAACTCCTCTCAAAGGGGGATAACAAACACTGTCAAGGGAGGGGTCGCCTCCCCTGCAGAGGCAGCAGGGTGGGGCAGACAGGAGCCCAAAGAAAAAATGGGCATGTCTGGTGCTGAGGCTTTTGCTTTATTACTAGGCTTGACAACTGCTATAAATAATAAACATATTTTATGCCCCAAATACTTTACAATAAAATATAAGCAAAGTATACAGGCTTCTCTGGAGATGGCAACTAAGCTAGAACCACATCTCCCCCAGGGAGAACTCATCAGGACAAGTAAGTGACAGTGCATGTGTGGGGCGCCTTCTGGGAACAACAGAGAGTGCAAAGCTCTGAACCTGAGCCCTGAATCATCACTGGGGAGATGCCTCTGGCATCTCACAAATGTTTCCTTTCTCCAGCTCAAATCCCATCCTCTTAGTGACCCTCCCAGTCACTTACCATTCTCCTATCTCTCCCAGGCTCCTGCTCCTGCTAGAGCAGAACAGATGCAGAAGCCAAAAAGTGTTCCCCGCTCCAGTGTCTCCCAAAGGGCTTCCTGCTAAGTGGCTATACAATGAGTGCAACCTTAACAGCAGGTAGAGGCATCCAACTCCCTCTCCCAAGCTGCATGTCACAGATCCCCCGTGGAGAGAATGCACAGACCTGACTGGACATTGCAAACACGTGCCCCGGTCTCCACTCCACACACGTGGAAACCCAAAGCAGGTATGCTCCGCTGTGCGGACAGGTTTGCCAAGACAACAGGAACCAAGAGGAAAAGAGGCAGCCATGGTACCTTTCCAATGCAGCAATTTTGTTCCTCACTAGACACAAGTGCATGATACTACAGAGGCCTGGCCCCCACCAATCAAGACTCATACAGCCTTGAATGTATATGATTTTTATTTGTCAACTGTCCAGCTCTCAATCTAGCTGGAACAAGAACAAATAAAGGCCTAACTAATCTTCACCTGGAAAGAGATGGCTGTAGCAGAAAACAAGAGAATAGAAAGATTCTCCTAGGGAGACACAGGAGGGAGAGATTAGCACTCCCCAGACACACCACAGGGACTTCACTGGTTCCCTCCTGATTTTAAGACCAATGACAGGGATTCAGCACCTTCTCTCTTACCATGTGCTCAAAACAGGAGCTAAAAATTGGTAAAATAAGGGATGATGATTGCTCTGCAGTAAGAACTTGCTAAGACAGCCTTTCTGTGCTTCTTCCAATCTGCCCTGTGGGTAGGGAGGCTCCAGGCACAGTCAGAACACTGCAGAGCTCCCAGGCACTGATGGCGAGCCCACCTCTCACACATTCACAGCCTGGAGTTTAAAAACCAAAACCATGGCCTTCTTGAGGGTAATAAGATTATACCCAGGAAGAGGCACACATCGAGGAGAATGGATTACTATCAGCAGCCACTGTTGCCTGCTGGGGAGGACCCTTCCCAGCCCTGGCCAACACCAGCAGTGGGACTGAGTCGGGAGGAAAGGCTCCTGCTCTGCAGTGAGGCCCCTGCTGGTCCACCGGGAAGCGCGGCCTAACACCTGGCCCTTCGCCAAAGACACCTGTGAGTTCTACCTCCTAGTAACTCAGAAGGGGACCTCATCTGACAATGAGGTCTTTGCAGAGGTAACCAACACAGAATGAGCTCGTTAGGGCAAGCCCTCATCCAATATTACTGGTGTCCTTACAAGATGGGCAAATCTGGATACAGAGAGAAATCCCCAAGTTAGATAGGTGCTGGCAACGAGCAGTGAAATGCATGGCAAGGTCACAGGCTTAAGTTACTCTTAAAGTTTTCTTTTAAGCTACTGCCAAGGCAGATGAATAAATACAGATAACCTGCAGAAAAACATCGGTTCACAAACCTTGAGGATGAACAAACAAAAGTAAAAGAGATGATGGCTGGGGAGGGGAATGCCTCAAGAAAGGATTAATAGGACTAACTTTTCATAGGACCCATAAAGGCCAAGATAAAATTGGGAGTTATGGCCCCAACTGTTTCCTACTATCGCAGAAGTGGGTATTCTTCAGTGGCTCAGGTGCAGTAAGGTAACCTCTGACTGGCTACTCACCCCAATGCCCACATTAACATGGGATTGACTTGCAGATGAAACCCCCCTAAGGAGGATGACCACCATGACAGTTCAGGAGAGGACCAACTAAGGTCAAAAACTGCACCGCCCCATGTGAAGGAGGAGTGGAACACCTAACTGGCAACGTGTGCAGAAGGTGGTCCCCAGTTCTTCTGGTGAACATCAAACAGTAATAACTTTGGACACAGTGTTGTCTTTTTGTCATTCTCTGCTCAAAGATGACCCACTCTCTCCCTTGAGAGTGCTCTCTGCTTGAGCCTTACTTTGCTTTGACTTCATTATTACCTCACTTCCACTCTACTGTCATTTGTAATAAAGTTTTCTTGCATGGCTTTTGGTGTCTGACTTTAAATTTTCTTTTGTTGGAACACAAGAACCAAGGTTTGGAGTTTCGGGTCCCCACTCTCCCGTGGCACCCGAAGAGGGAAGATGCTGAAGGAGACAGGGAGACGGCCATCTATAAACCAAGGGGCTCCTGAGGCCACCAGGAGCAAAGAGAGAGGCAGCAAACAGATTCTCTCCCTCACCACCCTCAGAAGGAACCAGACATGATTCAGTTCTCTGATTTCAGACTTCAGGCCTCCAGGACTGCGAGGCAATAAATCTCTATTGTTTACGCCACCCGGTTTGCGGGACTTTGTTGTTGCAGCCCTGGCAAACCAATATACTTTCCATTCAGATTTTTAAAGAGATAGACTCAAAGGAATGGGAATGCTTTGTCTTAGGTTTAAAAACCATAGATCTTTCTGCAAGATGGTTCAGGTGTACTGGTAAGGAAAAACACAACAGAAAAAAACCCTGGAACAGCACTCTCAGGATAAGAGGTGCTTGGATATAGAGAACTTGGCCATGTTGTATCGGCTGTCACTCATGCCCAGAAAAGAGGAAATACAAAACAACCAAGTGCTTGTGTTGATTTCATGACAAGGTCATTAAATAAATAAGTAGTGCTAACTCTTTAAAGGAGGAGAGTGAGAAACTGAGAAATAAGTTAAGGGCTTTGAAGCAAGCACGGGAACACACACACAGATACAGACAACCTTGAAGCTTCAGACCTTTGACCTACGAGAACACAGAAACAGAGAGAGAGTCAAAGACTGCACAAACCGCCAGAGATATTCAAAATGCTGACCTACTTAAAAATAAAGGCGCTAGCAGATTTCCCAGCCAATCTCTGCTTCCATTTTGCGTTAACACACCAACACGTTGGAATGAGTGAATGTTTTCCTGCAAATGGCCTGTAAATCTTTCTCTTCAATGATTTGTAAAGCAAAACTAATAACTTCTCTCTGGTTTGTTGCTCACACAGGTCTCGACTGAGTACATTTCTCCACCACACCACACTCTTCACTTTGCCTTGCTTGTTTGTGTATTATTTTTAACGTTTTATTTAAATTGCTTTCTCCACTGTATTTCATCAACCTATCATCTATTTTTAAACCAGACTGTTGACAGTTCACAGTTGACAATTTTGTTCTCAGTTGATGAATTCTGATTTGTTTTTATTCGACCAAAATCATGTCACAGTAGAGGGGGAAGTAATTCCCAGGCTTTGCTGGGTTTAATATTTGGGTGTGAAATGAGAGGCTGCCAACTATGGAACTCAGATGTTCCCTTCTATTCTCCTCTCTCCTCTTTAGCCACAGGGGTTTCCTTGTTATACCTCAAGTGTAGTCAGAATTTTCCACCTCAGGGCCTTTGCATGGACCAACCCCTTTCTCCACAGAGCTGCACAGCTCACTTTATTCTATTCTCTGCTCAGATGTCTTGCCAGACTTCCTCTTTACTCCATGTAAAACACCAGCTCCCTCACCACTCCTCTCTGTTTCTCTTTTTCTTTCCATAGCCTTCATTAGCACCTGCCATATGAACTTCATTAAAATGGGCCTTTGTCCTACTGGTTCAGAGCATGGAACAGGGTTGGGCCTAGCAGATGCTCTGTGACTGTTGTATGCGCGCGCGCGCACCCACACACACACACACACACACACATGAATTCATATTTGGTAAGGATTTGAATGATACCAAAGACCTCTCCCTTGTTTCTCTGCATGGATCCTTCCAGATAACCTCTGAGCCACTCAAGTCCTGGAAAAAGACAGGTAGCTTGCTCTTCCATCAGCCAGGGGCCATCACAGCTGAACTGATGATTGACCTGCATGTGATCCTGGGCTGAGTCGCCTATGCATGAGCCCTGTCTGTCTCTCATTCACACACTTATGAGTTAAGAGTTCCAAAAGAAGTCAGAATTTTAACCTCAAAACCAAGCTGATAAGACTGAAATCAAGGCAAAAAGCCCTTTTTATAAAAGATGCCAGCCAAATAAATTTAGAATGAAGAGTGCAATTAGAAAATCACCATTCCCAATGCCTTATGTAATAACTGAGTCAGGAAAAGGTCATTTCATGTTTGCCAAAAACAAAACAAAAAAAAAAGGAGTGGGGGTAAAATTCATTGAGCAAAAAGTTCACAGACTCCAAGTGCTACCCCACAGAATA
>JAJEJO010000973.1:69903-83326 GCA_020662805.1 Glaucomys volans
CTCACAATGTCTGTAAATTTCTTCTAAATAATTCAAGGAAAAGTGTACATGTGTATACAGAAGGCAGGTGGAGCAGGTGGTAAATGGGGTTATATGTTACCAACTGTCACATCCTGGTGATGGGCTTCCAAAGCTCACTGCATTATTATTTAGGAACTACATATGCTAAATGATTATTAAATTGAAAGCAGGAGGAAAAATTTTAATTTTCGTCGCCAAGTTGAGCTAGGGAAACATTTCCCAGAAACCACTCCTGCCTGCTCTCCAGGACTTTCCTCTTAGCCACTGCGATTCCCTTTCCTCCCCCAGCTTCCTGCTAGGGGGCAGGCTACTTGAGGGAGGTGACTGTATCCTATTCTCTGCTGTATCCAGGACCTGGTCTACACTTGCAAAAGAGCAGTCCTTCAAAAAAGAATTGCTAAAGGGGCAAATGATTGAGGTTTTCCTGAAGCACAAATCCTCTTAATTGATGTCAGCAAGCAACGCTGCAATTAGAAGGCCAAACACAGATGCACAGAATTGCAGCAGTTTAGATCTGTAAGGATACCCTTTCCTGTAATACAGGGAGAAACTGAGGCTGGGAAAAGATAGACATCTTGTCTGTGGTTATTCTTTTAAGTAATTTCCTCACCTTCCTCTTCCCTTGTGTATCTGTCAATTTAGCAAACCACTTTTCAGAAAGTGAGGAAGCAAATTCAAGTTCAGTTCACATACAAGTTGTCATAGTTTTGTTTTAGAGACAAAGACGAATAAGTCTTCTCTGGATTTTGTAACAAAACTAATGCAGAGTCTTGCACATGAAATGCCAAAGGGAGATGCAAGGATCCATGTGAGATAGTCTGAGAAAAAAACGCCATCTCCCTAAGGGTGGGAATTCGTGTGACAGGTTACAACTCCGAGCAACCCCTACAGCCTCTGACTGGGGACTCCTCTGTGCCATGGGAGTTGGCGAGGAGAGCTGCTCTCCCAGGTGTCTGCCCTGTCCATATGCTCTCTGCATTCCCCTGCAGCTGGCTCTGACCCTAGGCCCTGTCCAGGCTCCCCACATCATACCACTGGGGATTCCTTGGCTGGTACTCATTATTTCTCACTGCCAGGTCCTTCCCTGCTGCCTGTTCTGCTGGGACCATGTGAGGACCAGATAATGCATTATAATTTTACGTTTCTGTGGGATGTTTCCTCCATCTGGAATTGAGGATAAAGAAGAACTTGGAGTTCCCAAGCTGCTTCCTATCAGTACCTAGAACAGTACCTGGGCATAGTAGGTGCTCCATAAAAATATGTCGAGTGAAGGGATGAACAAAGACAATGGCCTGTGTGTGGAGGTGACTGGCAGACCTGCACGTCTGCCCAACCCCAAGGCTTTGACTGTGAGTAGCTGCTCAGACCTTGACAGGAATGGGTGGAGGAAGCAAATCCACAAATGACCAAGATCGTTTCCTCCCAGGCCTATAGGACAAGGACTAAAGCAGAAGGGAAACTGCTTTACACTGAAGTGAAGAAGTATGCTATTTCAGGGATACCGAGTCAGACCTGCTTCAGCCTCCCCTACCTTATTGCCTGCTCCAGTTTCCCTCCTCCCAGCAGGAATTGAGCCTTCTGCCTAGGTCTGTGCCTCAGGGCCAGGCTCTCCCTCTTCCTCTTCTATCCTCCATAGTGCTCAGCACACTGAGCTTCTCTCTTTGCTTCTCTGCCTCTTGCGGGAAGCAGGCATCTTGGTCTGCAGCCTAGCACACAGCCTGCACTTAGTACACATCTGTTTATTCATGGGATGTACCTTACGTAGCCCCACGTGAGAGCAGATGTCAGCATGTTCGTTTTATAGATTAAGACACTGAAACCTAGAGAATGCAAATGACTGCCTTTCGGCCAGGAAATAGCAGATTTCATTTTAATCCAATCCCTCAACTTCTCCCTAGCCCAGTGGTGTCTGTGATGACTCACAGACTTCTACAAAAGCAAGGGCTTTGGCAAAGCCTTTCCAGGCACCTCAGGAAAGCTGAATGACAAGCCAGAGGACAGAGAAGCACCAGGAAATGAAAGGATGTCAGAGCAGGAGAAAGGGAGAAGGGTCAGGAGCCCCCTGCTGGACGCTGCCATGGTGCAGGCACTGCAGGGAGGAAATGGAGCCCACAGGCCACTTCTCACATGATGCCAAATGAAAACCTGCTTGTCAACTCTAACTTGTCACTTGTGATAATGACATTAGTCAAAGATACTCAAATGGTTGCTAATAGCAAAGGTAGCTTATAGAAGTGAAGCTATTAGCCCACAGGCCTGGAGCAGAGGATGCAGGCATACTCCCTTGGTGTTCCAGAACCTCACGGCACCCTGACTTCACCTCTCCTAGAGGCATAAAGACTACTGTCAATACTCCCGTGGGAGATCTCTGGGTCAAAGCATTTCCAGGAGTCTGCAATTCACAGGAGCCCAGCCTGGGCCCAAGGGAGAATGGGTTTGCAGGTTCAGGTCTCTGAACCCTGAGAGCAGGTTCTTGAGAGCTCTGGTTCTGGGGCTGGATATGAGCCTGGGCCTCAAAATTAATTAGCCATCTTCCCAGAAACTCTACAGGATCAGGGACTATAAATTCTATTTTATAGGTGAGAGAGGAAAAGGTAAGACAAGAAGGAATAAGAATAAAAGGAGAGAAGGAGAAAACAAGTCAGAGGGGGCATGGCAGAAGGAGAAGAGGGATGAAAAGTGGAAGAAAGGTAAGGAAGAAGGCTGAGAAGATGCTCCAAGTGTGAGAAAATGTACGGAACACCCAGAGGGACTCTGGGAGGTACAGGAGGTGGTTTGGGATCCAGGACACATTTCTTACACCCAGCCTGGATGTGTGGGCTTAGGCAGCTCTAGGACAAAGGAAGAACATGTTCTGAAGTACTATCACCTACTTAAAATAATCCCTCCACTGCTATAAATGCCCCCAAGATGCCTGTCTCTCTGGTGGTCCTGGTTTCCTGGGAAGGGCCCCTGCCCACACTAAGCCTTCTCTCCCATCTGGCCCTGCCCCCTTCCCTGCTGGGGAAGGGTCTGCCACAGACAGGATTCACAGGAGATAGAGGGCAAGCTGAGGTGACACCTACTTTCTATTATGATCTCACCTCTTGGGCTGTGATGCCAGGAGAGGGACTTTCTAGCCAGGGTGTATCTGTAGCTTTAACTGCAAATCTAGAAGGGAAGCTGGCATTCCAGATCCACTGATTACTAGCAATGAGAATCAGAGCAATTTGCACAACGTTTCCAAGTCTCCATTTCCTTACCACTAAATAAAGATAATCCTGCCTCCTGCAGCTGTCAGGAGGACAGAACGGATAACTAAGGGATCCCCTGACAGCATTCTTGGCGCTGGGCAGACAATAAATCTTCCTCACTTCTTCCACCTCCCACCAGCACCATCTTCATTCTTCCCATCCTCCAATGGCGTCATAAGTGAGTGGTCTTTGTAAAATGCAAATTTGTGATACCCACCCACCAGCAGCTTACAACCACTCTTTGCTTCCTGTCATCTAGATAAAAAGTAAAGCTTTTTAGCCCAGGAGAAAAGGGTTCTGGTGATTCACACCCCACATATCCCTCCACCCACTTCCCTGGTGTCTCTCTCGAATAGTGCCCACTCAGCTCCAGATTTGAGGCTCCCATACCCCAGGTAGGAGACACATGCTCCACCCAGCTCTTCTCTGCTATATCCCTCAAGGTTCCCTCTAGGTGCCTGACTTTGTCTGCAGTCTCCAGGGAGCCTAGAGAAGGCCTCCCCAGGTACTGCCAATTTCTGTGCCCACTTCTCACAGGGTCTCATGCCCTGTATCTTGATGACAGCTTTCTTCTCTGTCTCTCTTATAAGCACCACAAAGTCTACATTTTAATTTACTTGTTTAGCACAGATACTAAATAAATGTTGGACAAATAAATAGATGAACAGGCAAGATGGACAGATGAACATCAGTCCTGCCTATCTTAACTACTTGCTGAACAATTCCACAGAGTTCTGTTACTGTCCTCTCAAGTTCACATTAAGTCATGTCTTGCTGTCCAACTACAGGCTTTGGTATTCCTTGGCTCTGTGAATTGCATTCCAGCCCTCATAGTCCAGCAGGCGCAAAGATTGGATGGTCCCCCTGCTGCCCTGATGATTCTACTGCTTCCTAGGAAGTTGGACCCCAAACCCTTGACATTTTCCTCATCAGCCCTGATTTAAACCTAAGTCCGCCTTTGGAAGTCAGTTTTGCTTCTCCAGCAACATCACTCTGACTCATCAACATGTCCAGTCCTTCACATGTGTCCTCCCTTCCCAGTCCCTGCTCCACTCCTATGTTCTGCTCACCTGGTACAATCACTGACATCCCAGGCCAGAGGCCCCGATGGGGTTCCAACTGACTAGTTTGTGTCACCCCCACCTATCCCAAAATAAGCAAACAATGTAAAAAGGAAAATTAATTTAATATCATTTAGGTACTAATCACAGGGAAGGTAACTAACCTATCTCATATATCCTATAGAAGCAGTTTTAATTTAGTTATAGAAACAAAAGCCAGAGAATATACATATGTAACAGTGAACATGTTATTATCCATCTTTTTAAACCTTGCTGGTGCCTGCCCAGTCTTTGGGACCAGTTTCTCAGTATGAGGAAACGAAGATGAAAAAAAAAAATAGAAACTATAACCAGGAATGGGAGGAAAAATCAATTTGGGGCTTTTAATATCAAAGGGACTGTGTTATAAATCCTTTCTATTTTCCTATCCTAAACCCTTCTGGCTCAGGTGTGCTCCCTCTGGATGCTTCCCCACCACTGACTTCCTGCAGACCCTCTTGGTTGCAGCCACATTTTCAACCCACCCAACTCAACCACCCACTATCCCATGCCCGCTCCTCTTGTTTCCTATTAGAATTTAATTGTTGGACATTAGGACTTTTGTAATGCATCTGTGTATCCTTCATTGTACAGATATGAGCACCAAGTATTTCTGTATCCTTCATAGCGCTGGTAGCAATGGTTTATAATGTCTCAATGTTATCTGTAAGATTTGCTGGACCTAATCATGAATGTGGTGTTGTGCTAAAAGCTTTACCTGTACTTTCTCCTTTAACTTTCACTCCCTATGCTACATAAGAACTGTAACACCCATCTAATGCATGAAGAAACTGAAGCTCAGAAATGCTGCTTGCTTAGTGAAAGCCAGCTCTATGTTGAGGAGCCAGAATGCAAACCCTGGCTATCTGTCTCGAAAATCTGTCCTCTGAAGAGGTTAAATGTGTGGTTTCATGTCAAGATGTTTTACAACTTCAGTGATTTGCACAGCCAATGGTACTGGAAGGAACTACTATGACCCAGCAAAACCACTCCACATAGCAGTGGTAAATTTTCTGTGAAATATACCAGGGTAGCATGGATTAAGGATTACATCATTGTGCATCTGGAAAGACAGAGAGGTGGCATATCTCCTATGTATCCCCACAGTCCCCTGCCACAATCCTACTGGAACATAGGCTTCTTAAGGGCAGGAATCTTGCTCTTTTCATCTTTTCATGCACCTAGAACAGTGCCTAGTCCATTGAGGGTTCCCTTTACTTATTAGTGAAATGAAAGAATGAATGAATGAATGAATGAATGAGAGAGAGAGAAAACAACCCCCACCCCCAAAACCAGGTCTATCACCAAAGAAAGAGTGAATTTTTTGGAGAACTGAAGGAAGAAAATCACATTGTAAGGGGCAATAGCAGAGAGGGAACTTAAAAGCCACCAAAAAGCAGGGGTGGGATGACCAGGTCAGTCATGAAAAGGAAGGTCAATACGAACAGAAGTCTACATCAGATCGATAACTGTGACAAGGCAGACCAGTAATGTCTCTTTTGTGCCTTCAAACTAATTTTCTCCTGGCTCTGAACAGAGAGAAGGCAGACTTTGCAGGCACTTTATCACTAGAGCTCGGAAAGTGGATAATAGAGCCTGTGCTCATTCTGATGCCCATAGCAAGAGGGCTCACACTCTGTCCTGGGGCACCTGTGGGTCAGCCTTTGGAGGGGAGGTTCCAGTTCGGGGTCGACCCTCCTCATGTCCTCTGCATTTCTTTGTCATCAGTAACACACCACAGAGGGCAGGCTTCTGATTCTTGGTTTCTGAAGCAGAAGCCTCTCTTGGAGTCTCTGCATGAAACGCCCTCCCTTCACTTACCTACAGATTCCACAGATAAGGGAGAAAAATGCAGATGGAGGAAGAGGAACAGCAGATTTCTTAAGTGACAGAGTCTATATTCCATTCATTCCCAGTTGCATTCTGAAGGATGACAAAACCGATGCCTGCTAAGCATATCCACAAACTCCAGCCCAAAGCTAACAGTTCCCAAGGTTAAAAAAAAAAAAAAAAAAAAAAAAAAAAAAAAAAAACCAACAAAACAAACAAAAAACATTTAAAACTCACCTTGGGCCAAGAGATGATAACCATCATCAACCATTTAGCCTCACTTTTACATCCATTCTTCAGCCCTGTTTCTTCCTCTCTCCCCGTTTACTTGCTCAAGAAAATAAACCCCAAATGTCTTTTTGGATAAAGCCTGTATACATTCATAAGAGCCAACAGAAATAAAATCATAGATAAAGGTGACCAAAAACACCAAAGGAGACTTTTGACCAAATGCAACAAGATTAAGGTGATATTTTTAAAAAATGAAACAGGAACTTAAACTTTGAATTATTGCCTGATTTCACTGCTTAGAGATGAAAGACCCTGTAATGCTCAACGAAAAAGCCATATAACTCAAAGAGGATTTTCTTTGCTTGACATCACCTCTGTGGAAAATACATTTAAGTAATAAAATGCCCTTGTAAGAGTCCATTCTCTGTTGATGGAGCTGAGGTGTGAAACTGATGAGGGCTAGACAAAGACTGTCATTTTTTTTCTTTCTTTTGATTACAGTTTTCCCCCAACGGGTCTGATCTCATTTCTCCCAGAACCTGATGAAAGATGAGCCAGCTAGACCAGGTGTCCCAGGAGTTGGCCCTGGTGACCATTCTGTCCTATCAGGCAAGTTGTGAATTGATGGTTCCCACCCACTGTGACTCATTCCATGACCAGAAATGTCTAAGTTCCATCATTCATGCGGAGACCCCTCTCCATTTTTTTACTGTATTGCCTTCTAAGGCCAGAATTGCAGACCTAGTGATCTGAGATGGTCACGACCTGACACAAATAAACTCAAGAGGCTGGGTGTGGGGTAGGAATCTGGCACTGGAATGCAGGTATCTGGAAATTTCTTCAGATGTACAGAAAGAAGCAGACCTGAAACCAGGAGGTTAGCCCATAGGCCAGGGGAATAGAGGCTACTCACTAAAAGCTCAGTCTTGGGAGGAGATGCCAAAAGCCTCACCAGGTGGGTGGGTATGGTTATGGAGATAGAGCCACAAGGTAAGCAGCTGGATGGGTCCAGAGAGGAGTGCAGGAATAGGAACCAAGCTATGAGGAGACAGGAATTCAGGGAGAAGAAGCCATGGAAGTCCCAGTGAGAATCTCAGAGGATGGTGAGTTTAAAGGAGGGCTCATCACAGGCATCCAGGTTCTAAGGAAGTGGGACACGAGGGAAGCTCATGACAGTGTTTGAGGGTCAACTGACCTTAGATTTCCATTCAGGCTGTGTGTTCTTGGCTATGGAATGGGGCCAAGAAGGCCTCAGTGTCTTGGGGGTTGAGGGCTGCAGCCTGCAGAGGTCTGAGCAAAGAGGGCAGCTTCAAAGACTCAAGAGCTCATTATACATTCAGCCCTCAGTTCCCAGTTCCACACATGCCTTTCCCCCTGATTTTAAAGTTAGAAATTTTGAACTGGTCTCCTCCCACCCCTACCAAGTATCTACTTGCATATTTAGATGTCAATCTGGAACCTGTGTTAATCAGGCCGAAATTCATTAATGAAGTTCCACTATGATCTCCAGGAAGCTAGCTGCTCTCCATCTAATATAATTTGTGTTTCATACAGCTGAGTGATTTTTCAAACACCGTAAGACCAAGCTCTGGGAGGGAAGGGGGGAGCCCTCGTGAATAAATGGGAACAGCTCCTGCCTCGTGGCGCCTGTTGCAATATGCGTGCTCCTGTTTGGGAGGAATTCTGGGCTGCTAAGTAATGATGAGCACTCATGGTGTGGCACCCTCATCTTGTCATTGCTACAGATAATTAAGCTCATCAATTATCTCCTTCCCTTCACTGCCTTAGGAGGATGTCACTTGTGGGGCTCACAGGGAAGCCAATACATCAGCCACTAAATCCTTGGGAACTGCATTGCTGATTTCCCAGAATAGCAGAGGGGTGAAATTCAAAACTCTAGAATAAACCAACCTGGGTTCAAATCCCAACTGGCCCTAATGTTACTCGCTATGAGAAAATTAATGAACCTCCTATGCCTCAGTTTATTGATGCATGAAATGAAGAAATGATCATACCTGCCTCATTGGCTGCTGTACACCATTTATTCAACCAATGTTTGTGGAGCACCTACTATGTGCCAGGCAGTGTTCTCATTGCTAGGGATGTAGCAGTGAACTGCTGTCCCTTGGGGCATGCATTCAGAGAAGGAAGGCAGATATCAGAAAAAGAATTCAACATTAAACAAAACCACGTGCATAAAGCACTCAACACGATGCCAGCCACGGAGCCCTTCTTCTGTAAGAGTTGGAGACATGATACACCTCTCCTTCCACCTTGGCCCATGAAAGGAACAGGCATTTCCACTTCAGTGTTGGGGAAGAATTGGGCTTTGGTCCCTCCAGAGAGGCAGGAGTAAGTGACGATATAGCCAGAGTCCTACTGGGGCCAGTAACAAGGCAACATCATAGAAAATAACATGGAGGCACACAAACCTGGGCTCAATCCCCGGCTCCTGCTTTCTTACTGGGTGACCCTGAGCAAGTCACTTAACCCTTTGACAATTAGTTTCCACTTTTGCAAAATGCAGGTAATTATGGTACCTCTTTGAGTTGTTTTGAGTATTAGCCATGATTATGATCAGGGCTCAGTCCAGCACCTGGTTTGGACTTCATACCCACTCTCTTCCACTGGTCCCATGCTCACCCCTGTGCACATTCAGGAAGCAGTAGCTGGATAGTGTATGGTGACTCCATTCCACTTCTAAGACTGTGCTCAAGGTATCTAAGTCATCTCACTCATTGACTGCAAAGATGCCATAAATTCCATCCCCACAAGGTGGCTTTGCCCCTAGTGCTCCCTGGTGTGGAGCACGGAGCAGGATGGGGACCCCTCAGAGGCTGCAGAATGATGAGAGAAGCACAATTCTGGAGCAGCATATGTCCCAGAGACTTGCCACTGAACCTGGGGCCACAGCAGGGCTAGCTTCTCTGTTCTGTCCTGTGGTCTATGGGCTCTGGGAGGGCAGAGCTCACCACCTCCCTGAATGCCAGTGCCAGGTGTGTTGTTGCAACAAGGAAATACCTGAGGGGAGAAAGCAAAGTGATGCAGGATCTGTTCAGAGGACACTGAGAAGCCACTATTAGAGAGGGACATGTCTAATAGTCTTTGATTACCGTACATAAAGTCCTCTGTAGGAAGAATTAATGAGAAATTAATATTCTACTAGAGATTTTATAGGAGGAGGCTATATCACAGAGCCCTATTAAACTTCTTTAAAAAAAAAAAAGTGGGCAGGGGGAAAGAAAGTCTCTATTGGATTCATCAACCAGCACCAAAAGTTCCTCTCAGTTGCCCAGTCCCACTCTTGCCAACCCCACTTCATCTGCTCTGGATGCATCTTCTCTGGCCCCTCACACTCATATCCCTTAAGGAAGCAAAGGGCTGTCCTTGGGATCTTCCATTAGCAGAAGGCAAAATGAAGCAAAACATCCCACAATCACACCAATAGTCTCCATGAAATTCTAATCAGAAAAAGCAGTAAAACTCGTCAAGATTTAAAATAATAATAAAATGTTCCATGCATCTAGAAGATAACAAATACATGATTCCACAGCAGGAACCTCCAGTATCCAGAGTGATAGACCACAAGAGAAGGTCACAGGAGGCTCAGGACCCGAGGGTTCTCAGAAGGGTGGGCAGTGCTGTGAGCACTCCTGGCTCCTGAGTGGCACCCTGAGACCGTCCAGCAGCCTGACTCCCTCACACAGGGCCTGCCATCAAGATCAGCAGAGTGTGAAGCAAACCTGGAAGCTGGTGGGAAGGACCTATGAGTTGTGAGAAAGAAAAGGCCAACATTTAAATTTACAGCCATTTCCAACCACAGCTCTGAGGCCTTTGAAAGGCAAGAGCAAAGAATGACATTTTCTCCAAGGATTAGCCCAAGCCCAGCAAGAGGATCCTTCTCACCAGGCCATCTGCATCAGTGTTGAGATGCTGTCACCTGCATCCAGGATGAAAGAAGTGGAACTGAGAGAGGGTTTGGGGTTGGTTTTGTAAAAAGGAACACTGTCCTAGTGAACCCTAAGAACAGTCTGGGTCTCCACACTGGGGAGGAGGGACACTCACCTTCTAGGAGGAGGGAATGAAGGAAGGTAAAGCCAGGTCCAGGCCCACACACAGGGAAAGGCCACTCTGCTTCCTCAGCCACTACTAAAGTGAGTGACAATGACAAAAACCATGGGTCAAAACCACCATCAGTGCTGTGTATCCACAGGTTCATGTGATCCTCTCAGGTAAGCCTGTGGCCCCTTAAACACTGCCGATCTGCTGGGTGGAGATCTGTACCTCCCCAGTGTTTGAGTTCACCTCCTCACTGGCTGCAGACACTCCTCCCACCCTGCTTCATGAGGCAGTGCCATTCAGGACTGGGGACATAGGCAGGACAGACCTCTGCTTGATCTTAATTCTCCCACATATTACTTGAGTCCAGCTCTCCCATTTGTAGACTGAAAGTAATAGTAACTACTTCAAAGGCTGTTAAATTTAAGGCAAGTAAAATAAAAAATCCTCATAAAGTATTTAGCACAGGTGCTCCCTATGTGGCCCTTCTCCCTTTTCTCCAACCTGGAAGAGCCCTGCATCTTTCCATCCTACATCTTGATGCCTGATGGCAGAGGACATCTGAGCTCCACCAAGGAGCCAAAGAATTTCTGCCTGAACTTCCTGGCTCCTTCCTTCTGCTTGTTTCTACCTCCCTCCCTGCAACCCATACTCTGCCCAAGCACAAGGTTTCTCTTAGGGACAAAATAAGCTACCCCAAGGGTTACCAGATGCTACGGGCTCCTCGTCCCTATACTATCACTTATCAAGGTGGAGCTGGAAACTGAGCAAGGACAGTTGCAGTGTCTTCTGGGACAGATGGCACAGCCCTGGTCACAGAGGCCACTTACAGTTGAGCAGACTTGGCAACCCTCACTAAACACCTGCTTTCTTCATGGAGATCACAGGAGGGCTTAAACAGGAGGATGTAGGCCCTTCATCTGCTCTGGAAGTGGGCAAAATCATGAATGAGGGGCAGAGTGCAGTCTCCAGGAATCTGAACTAAAGAAAGGCTCTCTGGAGAGGTGGTTTGCTGGGACTGTATGCACACTGTATGCACTCTGTGGAATGACCACTCACAAGGCATCTTTCCTTCCATCATGCATGCATCCATCCAGCTATTGGTCATCCACTCATGCTTACTGACACCTGGCACGTGCCTGGCATTACCAGGTCCTGGTGCTCCTATAGCAAACAAGATGATGGCTTGCTAACCCTTGCTCTCAGGTAGTAGGCATTTTTCAGTTCAAGTTACTTATAAATTGAAAAGCACCTTACTTTCTCTCATACCTCATTCTTGGGAAAGCATCTTCCCTTCTACCACATTTTGGTCTGTGCAGCAGGCCTTCCAGGCACAGAGGAAAGCACTGTCAGCATCATATGATGGATGGAGAAACAGGGAAATTAGAGGATTTGCCCACTGTTACAGGATGATAGAGGGTAAATCTGAGACTTAAGTAATTTTTTCTGAGTCTTAATCAAATGCATTTATTATGTAACAAGTCCTCATTTCCCCAGCTGCTGGGGAAATCCTTGTAGATATTTGTTGAAATAAATCAATACAATAAGGAGCCACCAAAGAAAAGCTTCCTACAGAGAATAAGAACTAGACATGGCCTTTTGTTCTTTCTCTCCCTTCTGATCAACTGCAGCAGGCAAAAAGCCACTGGGTAACCTCCTTTCCCCCGTAAAGGTAAAGGCCGTGTGTGCAGCTGCACTTGAGGAAGAGCTCTGGGTGTGAGATCAAGCTGCATGAACCCAGACACCGCACCCTCCAAGCGTCTTGCCCTCCTCTGAAGGATGAACTGTAGCCTTGACATCTTTGGTTCATGTACTAAGTGAGATCATAGAGGGAAAGCTGGTGGCATAGTGCAGCACTCAATAAATGGTAACTATTTTATCATTACAATCACTATCATTATTAATATTGTTATATATCTCAGGCTCATTCAAAGAGCTACTTCCCCAACATATCACATCCTCAAAAACCCAGCATCCTTAGGCCCGTTGATGACAAAGAGAGCTGGGGAGTTTAATTCTCTGTGGAGTAGAGGTTATAGCACCTTTTCTAGTGCGTGGTACAGTGTGTGCACCAGAGCAGGGACCCAGGGGAGCACCAGGGCCATGCCACACAGGAGGGGTTAGAGTCAAGAGCCCAACCACATCTGCATCTTTTTAGAGTCCCAGAGAAGATTTCCCCAGACCCGTGGTGGGGGGGGGGGATAATACTGAGGAAACTCAGAAAGGAAATCAAGAAGTAGGCAGAAAAAGTTAAAAACTAAAATATGCAAACCAGGGGAAACATATTTGTAGCTCTATATAGGAACCTCCCTCCCAGGATCTCTGTTAAAAAAAATCCCTTCTTTAAAAAAATCCGGCTGCCTTTACTATGTGTTTTCTCCAAGTGCCCAGAGCAGGTGCCACCCTCCCATACAAAGCCCTTGGGAGGAAGTCAGGACACTTGGGTTCTGGTCTCTGCTTACAACAACCCAGCTTCTCAGGTCTCATGTTCCACATTGTTAAAAAGGGGGTCATGAGGTGAGGCCCATGAACACAGGAACAAGAGTTCCTAGACTTCCTTCCCATCCAAGTACACTGTGACTTCACCAGCCAACAGAACGTCCTACCTCAGAGGATCCAGTTCCTCTCCTGAGAGGGATTATGACTTCCACTCTTACAAGCCTTCCCACAGAATGTGACTGAAGCCTCTGTCATGGGCTTGAAGTCATACCCTTGCCTCCTGCATGCTCATTAGGGAAACATCACTTCCTAAGTCCACTGGTGTTATCAACATGAGGTAGCTCGCCGTATGTTTTTCTTATACTTAGCAATCTCTCACACATTTGAAAGATGGTATGTGTCTGTCTCCATATGTACTTGTTTCTACTTTGGGATAAATCACCTGATCAGCTTGCTCCCAAGCATTTGTAAAGAAAGAGAAAAAGAACAGTATCTGGTGGTCAAATCTAT
>JAJEJO010000973.1:83336-98790 GCA_020662805.1 Glaucomys volans
AATAAGAAAATATTTTCAATAAAGGTGGATACTCCCTCATTTGATCCATTTTCTGCTGTTGTAACAAAATACCAGAGGCTGGGTACTATACAAGAAAAAAGGTTAATTTAATTCAGTTTTAAAGGCTGAAAACCCAAGATCAGTTGGTCCTATCTGTTCTCTGAAAAGGGCCCCTCTGGCTACATTACACTGTGGCAGAGAAGGGAAAAGGAAAATCACTGGATGCAGAAGGACCTGACATTATAACAATGCACTATCATGAGAAACAACTTACTCTGCAAGTCAGCATTAATCCTTTCTGAAGGTGGTGTCCTCGTGACCTGATCTTCTTGCACTTGGGTCCCATCTCTCAAAGGCTCCACCAACTCAACATCACACACCAGGGACCACGCTTCCAGCACATGACCTTTTGGGGAATGCATTCAAACCATATCCAAACCATAGCATTCTGCCCCAGACTCCAAGTTTATGTTCTTCCCACATTGCAAAATAAAATCATTTCATCCCGAATAGTTCCAATCTCCTACAATCACACAGAAGAACGTCTGAAAATCAAGACAAACCCCTTCCAGCTATAAGCCTGTGGAATCAAAAACAAGTTACATGTTTCCAAGATAGAATGGCACAGGCACAGGGCAAGCATTCCTACTCTAAAGAAAGGAGTAGTCCCTCAGCATGAATGAAGTCCAGCAGGACAGACCTTAAATCTAAAAGTTCCAACGCCAGCATCCTGTGCACACCTGGCGGGGGTGAGCCCCTCAGGAAGTTCCACCTGCACAGCTTTACTGGTCATGTGACTGCTCTACAGGGGAGGATTTGCAAGTCAATGCCTATAGTTTTCCTAGGTGGGCCTGACATGCTGCCAGTGGATACCACATGGTTGACAAGGTCTACCATTTGCTTCTTTAGTGTCTGTGACAGAGCCGTGTCTAGGCCCACTTGAACAATGGCTGGAGTGGCCATCAAGTGCTTTGCTAAAAAGCAGGGAGCAGAATCCCAAGGTAGCCCTGGACAGCCCAAAGAGAGTGCCCCAGGCCTATTCCCTGAACCATTGTGCTCTAGGCCTCTGGGCTGCAATTGCAGACCATGGCCTCACAGAGTTCTGAGTTGCCATCCGGGTCTTTTTGCCGTTGTGGTGATGCAAAGTACCTGACCTCTTTTTAATCCACGTTGATCTCTGCAGCAAGTTGTGACCCAGATGCACCCTTACATATGCTTTTCTCTGTACTTTTCCTGGTCAGGCTGTGAGTTTTCCAAATCTCTGCACTCTGTTTACCTTTTAATTATAAATCTACCTTTAGGTCACACCATTGCTCCTGCATCCTCCTGTATCCAGTTAAAAGTACCTAAGCAGTTCCAGCTATATTTTTATTAGAAACTTCTCCTGCCAGATACCCTAGATCATTGCTTTTAAATTTAGCTTTCCATGCAGCCCTAGGGTATAGACACAGTTCATCCAAGTTCTTTGCAATAGTGTAACAAGGATGACCTTTACTCCAATTTCCAATAGAATATTCTACATTTCCGTCTAAGACTTCATTAGCATTCTGGTCACAAACAAGTATTCAATCTGTAAGACATTTGAGTTCCTTCCTAGCCTCATCTCTGTGCCCTCACCAGAATTGCTCATAATGCTCCACTTAACAGCATCCTAGGCTTTTTCTAGCCAGCTCCTCCAAATTCCTCCAACTTCTGCCCTTACCCAGTTCCAATACCACTTACACATTTCCGAGTACTGGGGGCATCAGCAACTATTCCATTCTCTGTGCAGATTTTCTGCATTAGTCCATTTTTTGTTATTCTAACAAAATGCATGAAGCTAGGTACTTTATAACAGAAAGAGGTTTACATAGCTCACAGTTTTGTAGACTAAAAATCCAAGATTGGGTAGTCTAATCTGTTTGATCTCTGGAGAGGGCCACCCTTGGCTTAATCATATGGAAGAAAAGCAGAAAGGGAAACAACCACATATAGCAGAGACCAGTCAGCGTGTGGCCTCTCATCATAATAATCCACTCTTCTGAGAGCCAATGTACTCTGTGAAACTAGCATTAATCTCTTCCAAAGATGACATTCCCATGATCCAACAACTTTGCGATAGTCTTCACTTCCTAAAAGTACCACTACAGTGAGGAACAAGCCTCTAGCATTAGAAATTTTGGGGATACACCCAAACCATACCCAAATCAAAGCTTCCCCTCAACTCCAAAGTCTCACAGATTCATCTCTTACATTGAGACAAAAACAACATTGAATATACACTGATTTTAGCAGTGTATAAAATAAAATAAGTAAAAGAATTGAGAAAAAGCTTTTAGAAATTCAAGTTTCTAAACAAACTTTCTGAAGTCTTCCGTTAAAGGGCTTTACAGCTATGAAAGACAGCTTCACCCTTGACCTGAAACAAAGAAATGAAGGCCACACTGTGAAATTACACAGAACATGAGCCAGGGATGTGACAGAAGCCACCAGCAGGATAGAGAAATTCACTTCCTAAATAAGCCGGCCGAGTGTAAACAACAGAATCTGACACCTAGATATCGGGCATTTTTGCCCTCTCTCATGGACGCTACAGAGACGTGGAATGAACTTGGAGATGGTCAATCATTTGGAACAACAAAAATGAAATCAACAATTTCTCCAACAAGACACAGAAATCCCACGCAAGACATGCTGCTGGTTTAAGGTTCTATTTCAATTAAAAAGGGTTGAGTCTTCCTCAAGAACAAACAAATCACTTATTTCAAAATAATTTGATGAATTTGAAATTCATCCTTTTCTCAACAAAACTGCTGTGAAATTCCAAAGCAACAAGTAGCCAGTAGACAGTTCTGAGTCCCAGAATGCCTCTCTACTCCAGGTCTGTAAGAGGGAATTTCATCCCCAGCCACATCCAGGTCTTCCTCCTTCTGCAGACCATATCATATCTGGCACTCAAATATAGACTGCTTAGGGGACACATGACATGTGACTGTCTACTGCAGGGGTAACTCAGTGTCCAGTCAGCATAAGGTAAGTGTCAGTTCCTTGAGGACAGAGACTGCATCTGGTCCCTCCCTACAGTGCCCACCAGAATCCAGCACACATTCCTGCTGGCTGCAGTTAATGCAAGAACAGAATCCAGTCAAGTTCAGCTGCTACATAGGGTTTCATCATGAAAGTATGAAACTTCTCAAATGTTCCATATTCCCCAAGTTGGGAGAAGAAAGGGGTCAAGATACAAACAGAGTAGGCAGGTTTTTTAAAGGAAAAGGTTTGTTCCCCTGGATTTTTAAGCAAGGGACTTTGACAAGATGCAAAACTTGATTCTTCTGAGACTCTTAGGCACCTGTAGTCATGAAGCATCTTCTCTTTCATATAGTGCTCTCTGGCTCAGTTTCAAACTCCAGTCTAAACCCCTCCCCTCCCGCCTCCCACCTCCTTACATACTAATCCAGACGGAACTGAGCCAGGACCAGGCAGCACAAATGCAAAGAAAACTGGGCCATAGGCTGCTCCATGTTTCCACCCTTCTATGGCTCAGTGGCCAAGAGGAAAAGGGGAACTGAAGATCACAAAGGAAAGGCACAGAGGATTTGGCTAAACAGGGTGCAAATATACAGGTAACTGTCCACTGTGTTTCTGTGAGTTTGGAGACTCTGCAATCAAGCTTGGCAGTTTGTAAGTCATTTCGTTCCTCTTCCCAAAGACTAATTCTGCTGCCTCCCATTCTTCTGCCAATAGCAACTAACACCTGCTAGCTGCTAGGCACTGTGATTGGTGCTTGGGGATATAAAACTAAGGCTCTATCAGAACAGTGTCAAGCCAGGATGAGAAGACAACCCCAAGAGGAAACTAAAGGAATAATAAAACCCTCACTGGAGATGAGACCAAGGCACCATTCCTTCATAATAACATCAATGCCAGACAGGTACATGCCTGGGGTTGTGAGTGGAGGAGTCCTGTGCTCAGCCAGCTCCACTGCGGGATGTGCCCACTGGCTGCCTTTACATTTATGTCTTGGTTTCTGGGTAAGGACAAATAAAAATAACCATTTTTTTGGATGGCCACATTTAATTTAGTTGCTCCCCTTGACTCACAGGCTGTCTGAGGCTCCCTCTGCCTCAGCAATCAAGCTTCCCCCAACAATCACAGATTGGTCCTCCCCTCCAAATGGAGAGCACCTCCAGACAGGGTCCTTGAACTGTTCCTCTTTGTCATCTAGAGCTGGACACAAAGCCTGGCACCAAGATAAATGAAAACTGAACAGAGAATTAAAGTTTATTAGCCATTCCCTCTAGGACTAGAAAATCTGCATTTGGGAGCTCAATGTCCTTACAGATTCTTCATAATATATAGTCATGAAGCTATTCTATGCACCAAGACAAGAAAGAACCCCAAAAGTGCTAAATCATGTCAGCTCCAATAAACACAAGAAATTCACATTTCCAGTGTTTTCCTGTCAAGTCTCTCAGCAGACCACAGTGATTCTCCTGATCTGGTGCTTGCTTCTCTCACCAGCCCCATCTCTCCTCCTGCCCCAGACACCTGCCTCCTAATGTACAAGTGTCTTTTGAGTCATTTCCCTAAGCCAAGCATTGTACAAGATGCTGGGGATAAAGTGAGGAGCCAAGAATATACATAGTTCCAGTTCCAAATTCCTCCTAGTTTACAAAGAATAATTAAATAATATTACAAATATAAAATTAAACTATAACTTCAAAGAATGCCAAGAAAAAAGACATGGTGCTGCCAAGATGTGTAACAAAGGACCCTGGCTGATTGGGGGCAATGGGGAAGGCACCAACAAGGATGTGATCTAGAGGCTGAGCATCCAGGGCTTGCTCCCACCTCTGTGCTTCTGTCCTCACTGCTCTCACTGCAGGAAGCCCTTCATACTTCCTGACAAACAGCTCCGTCATTGCCTCTTCAAGAGGCCCTTCCTGATGACCAGCTGAGGTGACATGCTTTCCTACTGCATGTCAACATGGTGCTCAGTACCTGTCTACATTTCTCAGTTTCTTAACACATGGACTTGTCCATCTCTCTGTCTGAACTGGGAGTTTCATAAGGACAGAGACTTTATCTAATACCAACAGAGGAACAAACATCCAGTTCACTTCTGAACAGAAGGGAGAGATGAAAACACACATGGACACTCAGTGCTGGCCACTCCAACCAGCTCCCCCGCCTATTTCAGGCATGTGTATGCACAAAGCATTTCTGCATTAAGCATCATGATCCTGGGTTCTCCTAGCCTCCCAGGGGTCCCAAAAGAGCAATCAGAAAAGGCCAGCCTTCTGGACCCAAAGAAGTCTGAGAGTCTACCTGGTAACTACACTGTAAAAACTCAGGTGTTCCAAACATTTGATCTTTGATTCACGAATGTTTACTGTGCACCCACTGTGTGTTAGGCCCTATTATAGCAACTCAGCAGGAAATACCTTATTTGGTCTTGCCCCTGTGGAATATAGAGTCTTGAGTAGCAAGTAAAATAAAATTATTTCAGATACACATCATTGATATGGAGAAGACAGAAACTGGCTAGAAAGAACTGAGTGAAAGCTGGCTCCAAGGTGGGGTGTTAAGGAAGGTCCCTCAGAAATGATCTCTCAGCTAAGACCAGAATGATGACAAGGAGCCAGTCATGAGAAGTTGAAGGGGAAAAGCAGTCAGGCAGAAGGAACGGCATACACTAAAACCCTGATGTGGGACAAGTCTAGCATGTCGGAGGCTGAAAATCATGCCAAGATGCCCAGAGCAGAACAATGAAGAGAAAGACATGTTAGCACATGACAAGATGGATCATGGAGAACCTGGGGGAGTAGGGTGAGGACATCATTCAACAAGTGAAAGGATAACACTGGGCCACTTTAACTGACCACTCAGCTGGTCTGTGAAGAACAGGCTGCAAGCCAATATAAATGGAAAGGGAGAACCAATAGGAAGGCCACGTGATGGCCAAGGTACAAGAAGAAGGTGGATTACACCAGTGTCGTAAAACTAGCAATGATGTTAGGTGTCTGAAACTGAGATACAGTCTAGAGGTAAAGAAGACAAAACATGTTCATAGATTGGCTGAAAAGGATGAGAAAAAATGAGGAGTCAAAAATGACTCCAAGGTCTTTGACCTGAGTCACTGAGGGGAGTGTAGGGTCATTGGCAGATGGGCACAAGGGGCTAACAGGAATCAGAACTCTCTTCTGGCCACAGTGAATATGATGCTGTTATAGTTTAGATATTAAATGAACCCTAAAAGCACATGTTGAAGTATTGGTCCCTGGCTGATAGGCTGCTGGAAGGTGGTGGAAACTGTCGGGGGTATGGCCTATTTGGAGGAGGTAGGTCATTGGGGCATGAAGAATATATTGGGACTTTGGCCTTTTCCCTTCTTTCTCTGTTTCTTAGCTACCACGATCAAAACAGCTTTGTTCCACTACATACTCCCTGCCATGATGTCTGGTCCTTCCATAAGCCCAAAGTGATGGGCATAAGCAATGATAGAATAAAACCTCTGAAACTATGAGCAAAAACAAACAAACAAAAAAACCCCACTTTCCTCCTTTTAAGTTGTTTATCTCAGGCATTTTGAGACAGTGGCAGAAAGCTAACATATGCCAACCAGACATCTGAATGAATGACTCTAGCAGGCCACTCAAATTCACTCCACACATGCAGCTAACTTCCTGTGAATACCAGGAATGCATAATATGTCTATGCTGCAAGTACTGACAGAAGACCAAATTGTTTGGATTCAGGTAAATCTGTGTTCAGGTTCCACCTCTGTCACTTGAGACTGTAAGATCTTAGGCACAGAACAACCTGTTAGTGAGTATGGGTAACTCCATTTGTAGAAGCCAGGATAGGACTGTGCATCTCAGAGTCATTGTGAGGATAGGATTTTCTGGTGAGCAGCTAATGGCCAAGGTGACTCTAGGCACAGAGTAAACAGATAACCTAGTTGACCCCATGCTCCATGAGAGGTGGGCTCTACTGGTGAGGAGCACAGCAAAGTCAGCTTAGCTTCTCCATTCTTCCCATTAAATATTAGTATCCTTGGGTAGACAGAAACCTTTTGAAAGAAAAAGGCCCAGAAATTCCAAAGCAATACAGTAATACTGTTTTGAGTGACTGAAATGGCAGGTCAAGAAAAATGACAGCTACAAGGATAAAAATGTGGATCTACAAAACATGCAATCAAGAAAACCTGTGAGCTGTGAAAACCAAGTAACCTCAGGAACTTTTATTCCCTCCCATGCTGTACTATTCTGTACCAACAGAAGAATCTGGGTGGGTGGTGAGTGGGCAGGAGGAAGCGGGGAGCCTTTCTAACTGATGGGGTAGGACATTGAGAAGACTAGATTTCAGGAGACTGACAGTACTGGGGGTAAGTGATAGAAGCTCATATGATAAGGTAATGGTTGTGCGGGCCTGAAAGGTACCCATGGTCCCCCCATCCTCAGCTTCCATCTGTTTGCAATGACCCCTAAAATTGCTCAGTAGTGTGCTATACTTATTCATGGCCACCCCTCTCATCAGCAACAGTAATAAAATAGTGACCCTGCCCAAGGCAAAAAAAAACCAAACAAAATACTGGGTTTCTATGACAACTACTTTGGAGCAAAGTACTTGGGAGATGGAGCCACACAGAGGCTATGTCAACAGGGGCACTTAAATCCTTGGGGACCGAACCCTGCATCTCACTCCCACCAACACCCAGACTCCTGAGTTCAGGATTCTATAATGCCACCCTGGGATGGGTTGGGGAGGTCCAATCATATATTTGAGAAAGAAAAGGTCCATTCCAGGGGAGCAGTTAATGTAGACCCAACTGCAGCAGGAGTACTTCAACCATTCAGGAACACAGGCTGCTGGTGACGCTTGGGAACAAATTATATATATATATGATATATGATATATATATCATATATATATATATCAGCAGAGCTGAATCTAAGAAATCGATGACCCAGCCCACACTATTATTTGTACTTGTTTGCCTGGGCAGGATTAATAGACCCTCAGTCTTCAGCCGTACTATTTCTTGAAAGTTTATTTTTTTAAGAATTTTTTAAAAAATATTTAAAGGCTCATTTTATTGCCATGTCTAACTGGATCCAACCCTTCCTAGATTAGTCTGAGTTAAGAGTGTTCTGATATTGACTTTGGGACTTTGAATAATACTGTGTTGAAGGTTGGCTTGAGTAACATTGTGTTGAAGGGTAATAGGATCCCCTCCCCTCCTTTCTTCCTCCTCCTCCTCTTTCTCCTTTGTCTTCTTTTTCTTTATTTCTCTCATTCTTTCTCTCTCTCTGTTATCCGAAAAAAGTGTCATGGTACTTAGGATTGCTTTTAAGAATTATGTAACATCATGGCATGAGCACTGCAGCAGATGGCACGTGGTAGATATAGGATGTGGTATGATTCCTGGTTCTCATGTGGATTGCATGGGTTGGTAACAGGGCAAATGTGGAAGAAATGGGATATGATGCCAGATTGAGGGAAGGGAATCTGCTCTCTAGAGAAGGGCTCTCTGATGCATGCCCTGGTCTCTGGCCCTGTGAGTAGAGGCCCTGCCTTTGCTTAACTTCTTATGCTGGAGGGCTTTCCAGGCAAGAAGGGTACTAAGGTCAGTTGCCTGTCCCTTTGCACATCTGGAAGACTTGGGTAGATTCCAGCACAGGCATGGTCAGTCCAGCAACCAAAGCTGCTGGTCCCTTAGTCCTCCCACAGGATGCTGCCTCAGGGGTATGTGAGTCTTGGTTTGGAAACCTCATCAAAACCCAAACATCTATTCCTAAGCTCTAAAGTGTAGCCAGCTCAATCCACACACCTCAGCATCCTGTACACATGCTGAGGACTTCAGAAAGCTCAGCAAGCATCTGACAGCTGAATGAATAGTTGAGTGGAGCTGAGGTAATGTCATGGGGAGCCTTAGACAAATGAATGTGCAAAAAATGTTCCCACCTGCAATGCTGAGCAAGTTTTCTTCCTCTTCCTACCACCTCATAACCTATGTAAGATCATTCCAAGCTCAGGCCTACCCTGGTTTCACTAATAGGCATTTGGCCACACTACTGATCACGACCTGTTTACCAAATCAATGCAAATGAACTTCAGTGCCATTTCACACCAATGTCTTGAGCATTCACCATGTTGGGGGCTGTCACAGGATCAACAAGTAAGAAAATGTGTGCTGCAGCCAGTGCCTGCTGCAGAGTATGCCCTCAAGAAGAGATCCCTGCTGTCATTATCATCAGGATTACCATCTCCATTGTTCAGAAAATGGAAAATTTCACCTACTTAGAAGTGGGAGGCAGGAAAGACTCATGAAGAAAATAGAAAATGTGATGTAAAATCTGAGCTACTGGGGCCAGAGGGAGGACTGAGGATGGAGCAATTAATATTTATAGACAGCTTATCTATTTGACAGATACTGTTCTAAGAACTTAATATAGATTAACTAATTCATTTTTCACCAAAACCCTTTGCTATAGGTATTACCATTATTCTGAATTTGTAGACAAGTCAACTGGAGTCCAGAGAAGTTATATAACTTGTTCAAGATCACATATCTAACAAGTCAAGTTAGAACTTGAGTCTTCAGCCTCCAATTCCACTGGACAAGCTCTGAACTATGGTTCTGATGTGCTAGCCTTCTTCTGTCCTTCCACACAGCACCTCATCCTGTTCATACCTCCACTACCTCACCTGACTGGCCTACAAAACTGTTTCCTTGTTCACCTTCCCCAGAACCAGGGAGCAATCTTGGAATAGGACCAGTGCCCAGCAGGGGTCTAGCACATGGCGGGAACCATGCTAGAAGTGGGTTCCAAAATAATCCTGGAAAATTGGTGGTCTCTTCCACCCTGAGTTCTGAGTATTGAGTCAGTATGGGAGCCAGAACCCCTACGAAGTCAGAAGACAAAGCAGCTCTTCTCAACCACAAGGCCTTCAGAGGGCCCATCTCCCTTGCTCTCCTGTCACCTATAAGATGAATGACTGTCACATCAGTCACAGAGTTGAACATTTTGCTCTGCCCTCACCTGCAATGACACTGATTTTTGTCTCACAGATAGTTATATACACTTTGCCATGCAATGAATATTCACTGTCCCTTCCAGCTAATCAGGCTTTCTCCAAAATGCTACTGGATCCACAGGCTCCACAGGCCACCCAGGAGACTGGCTCTGCAACCCCAGCGACTCCTTGGTTGGGCTCTCATGACTGCTGTTGAGTCTCACAAGACCTCTTCCTCTCAAAGATGGGGCAGAAGGGCAACATCAACAAATAAAAAATGGGCTTCCTACCCAAAGGGATGCTAAAACCCAGGACACACTTACAGCACAGAAAACTCTCCATAGAAGAAAAATATAGAGTGCTAGAATATTCAGGGTAACTCCATATGGTTTTTATCTTTCAATTTTTCACTGGAAAAACATTTGAAAAGTGTCAACTCTATTTTCTGCCATTACTCAGCCTAGATAAGAGAACAAAGTAGGATCTTTCTAAATGACAGCATAGAAAGTGACCAATGTAGGCAAAATGTGGTTGCTAATCATTGGACACACTCTACAGGTCTGACGCATATTTTTAACTTTGTGAACAGCTTCACTGAAGTATAATTGATATTTAATAAACTACGCATATTTAAAGTATATAAGTCAAGGAGCTTTGATAACCATATGTTCATATGTACAAAAACAACATAATCCAGATAATTAACATATCCGTCATCCTCCACTCCCTTTGAAATCCCTCCTCCCTATCCTGCCTCTCTGCCCACCATAGCAAATCACTGATCTGCTTTGTCAGTACAGCAAGTTTATATTTTCTGAAGTTTCATATCAACATACTCAAATAATAAATACTATTTTTGGTTTGGCTTTTCCTCAGCATAATTATTTTAACATTATGCTGTTACTGCACATTAATAGCTCATGACTTTTTCATTTCTGGGTAGTGTTTGATTGTATTATGCCATAGCTTGATGGTGGAGTGCTGTGGTATAAGTGGGCCCCCAGAAGGTCACATGTTGGAACCTAATCCCTCAATGAAGTAGTGCTGGGAGGTGAGGTCTACTGGGAGGTGTTTGGGTCATGGAGGGCTCAGTCCTCATGAATGAATTAGTGCCTTTTTTATGAGAATGCATTAGCTATTGTAGGAGTTTGACCTCCTTTTCTCTCTTCTGCATGTTCCTACTTGCCCCTTCTAACTTCTCCCATGTTATGAAGCAGTGACAGGCCTTCAGAACCATGAGCTAAAACAAACCTCTTTATATTATAAATTATCCAGTCTGTTTTGTTAAAGCAAAAGAAAACGGACTGAGACATATGGATATAGCATATTTAACATTCACTTGTCGATGAACATTTGGGTTGCTTTTAGTTTGGGACTATTACAAATAACGTTGCTATGTAACAGGTATTTCTTTGGACATGCACTTTCATTTCTCTTGAGTAAATACCTAGAAATGGAATGGCTTGATCATATAGTAGTTCTGAAAGACACTTCCAAGTTTTTTCCCCAAATGGTTGTACCATTTTACATTCCCACCAGCAGCATATGAGAATGTCAGCTTTCTCACATCTTTTCTAACACTTGATAGTTTATTTGTTACAGTTTCACAAATGACTTTTTCTTTCTTTATCCAGAGTCCAAGTTGAGACTGATTAATGTTCCTACTGTCCTGTTTCATCATCAGGCAGAATTATTCTTTTTTTTTTTTTTTTTAAAGAATCTAAACCAACCCTGAAAGGGTGAATGTACAAAGGTACAGTTCCAATTGCCCATCTTGGTAGGATTTAAGGAATTGTCCACCATCTGCATGCAGCTGCTACTCCAAAACCTCTTGGTTAGATGAACTTCTTAACTCCCCACCCACCAGAGCAATAGTCAGTAATCTAATCAAGAGTTGAGACTCTGCAAATAAATCTAGTACCTGGAGCTTGAGGCAAGAGAAGTTTCATCCATTCTACCCTATTCTAGTACATTAAAATACAACAACAACAACAAAAGAGGATTAGGTATTGCAGGCTTATTAGCATATGCAAAGCCTTGGGTTCAATTCCCAGAATAGAAAAAACGTGATGCTTCCTCTCTACCTGTCTATCCTTTACCTCAACCTTGCTGGGTGCTAGAGAATGGAATTGTGTATTGGTTTACTCCAAAGAGGGACTAGGTAGCTAGTATAGACAGCTTCTAGTAGGAAAAGGTAGACTACAACAGGAAGGGTATGGCCTGTCTTGCTTAAAGTCACCTTTGGGGCACCACCCTTCACTGAAACACAGTACCATCTTTCAGTCTTCTCTTCTGGGAAGAGAAAGCAAAGAAACTTTTCTAATGAGCTCTATCTGATTAAACTGTGTAAGGGTCCCAGGTTCCTATAACACCTGTTTTCTCCTCTGGCCACCAATGCACAGCCTGCCATTGGGGAGTTCTGAATTTCAAATCAGTCCTCAAGAACTTTGGAGAAGAACTCCGAAAATATCACTCTTTTGGACACAAGACTTTTCCTGCTGCTGGAAGTGCTGTTCCAAGCACTTCACTGGACAGGACCCAGCATCTCAAGAAGGCTACCCTTGCCCAGAGGAGTCATTCTGTCTTGCACATAGTATACAAAGATTCCAAAATGTTTCATTTGTTTCAGAAAGGGGAAAAAACATCTTGCTTTGGTAAAAATGAGAACATCATTAAACACATTACTGCCAATTATGGCAGCAATTCATGTAAGTTTAAACCCAATTCTAACTAAAGAATAAGGAATTCCTTAATTCCCTCACATAACATGCAGGTCCTAGCCCAAGGCTTAGAAAATGAGTTCAGCTTCTCTAAGCACAACCCATATCTGGTGCTGAAATGTTCTCTTGGAACATGTTGAAAGAATTCTGACTACTCATATGTCAACAGGGAATATTTTGTTTATTCTTTTTAAAGAAAAACAAAAGCAACTGATTATGAACTTAATTAAAGTTGCTTGTAATGATTTAATTAGATTTATTGCACTGTACATATCCATTCTGGCCAGGGACCTTTTTGTCTTTTAAAGGATTGTGAGGTAGGGATCTCATGTGCTTTGCAATCTTATCTAATCTGTAATCTCATCTCCGGATGGGGGAGGCCGAGTAGCATCATGTTCAGGTAATTGCTTTATCAAACGGTTTAATTATGCGTTCAACACAACTGACAACAAGAAGGTTATTCTTCTTAATGTGTTTTTAACAAAAGCGCTAACTAATTACATGGCCTTGTACTCAGGGCATTTGAGGAGAAGAAATGAAAACCTGTTCCTCAAATATCAGTTAAATGCATGTTTGCATATAGAACATAGAAATAAGTGGTGAAATCATTAGTTGAATTGCTTCCTTCTGTTCTAACTTCATGACGAATTTGCAGGCTGCAGTAGTCTGTGTGAATCCTGTAGATGTGTTATCACCAAGGACAGTGTCTGAACATCTGTGGTCTCTTAAAATGTCACAATAACCATTTTGCCTGAAAGTCTATCCTCGGGAGCCAAAATGACTGGGCTATCTTGGCATGTTCTAAGAAGAAATAAAGTCTGAAGAGTATTAAAGATAAATGTGCCCCATGATCAGAAGAAACTATTAAAGCATCAGGGCAAATGGGTTCCAAGAATTCTGAGTTAAAATGGCAGTGAATCTGCTTTATTTTAGATAAACTTTCTTTTAAAGTTGACAAGAAGTCTGGTATAAAAATGTATCTTGTACGCCTCTCTGTGCATGTCCTTCCTAGATATACAACATCCCTTAATACTGGCTCAAAGTAGTGTCATTTAGATGAAAACTTCAATGAGGCTAGCATATTTGGCATTTTAGAAAGTGATTTGAAGCTTGTCACATGTTACATTTTACCCTCTCCAGCATACACTCTTATCCTCCATCTTCTTTTGCAAAAACATATTTCTCATTCAGAGTTAAGGTTGAGGTGAGGAGACTCAACTGACCAGGGGAGGTCAATCACAGAACCATCAGCCTGGACAGCACATTTGATTACCGGATGAACACAAAATTCCAATAAGCTGATTGGAATTCCTTTTTGGGATTGAAACACACTGTACAATTCTTGGGAGTTTCTAGTTTGGGAACAAATGAATCTGGACCTTCCAAAATTCTTTTCTTCTGCAAAGGAGAAAGAGCCACTTTGCAGAATGAAGGGAAGCAGAAACAAAGAGAGATGGAAGGAAAGGCAGTTAGAAAGGCAGTCAGATAATGAAGTTTCCCTTCATTATCTGAGGCATGGCAACCCAAGTAATACTTTGTAGCTTTTTATACCAAAATTTTCATTTTTGATTTAGGATGAGTTATATGTTTCTGTCACTTAAAATCAAAAGCATCCTGATGATCACACCTGGTATTTTACATCACTCATCAGATGGCTTTTCACTCCTAGAAGTAACACCTGTGACTCCAGAGTCAGGCTGGGGTTCAAGTATCTTCTTGGCTACTTACTAGCTGTGTCGACCTTGGAAAAGTTTTGTAGCTTTAGTTTTGCCATTTTTACCTTGGAACTCATCATAGCACCCATGTCAAAGGTCTATTGCAAAATTAGATGAAATAATATAATAGAGAAAATAAACTAATACTGTGGCTCTTAGCACAACATCATAGTATTTAACACATGCTTGATAACTCAATACTATTGTCTTGTCGTTGCCATTATTGCTATTTAAATGTTACTACAATAGTGAGTTCCAGATAGCCCCAAGTTTCACTCTGCCCTTTTTTAAATAATAAAACTCATGTTTTTGGATGGGCACATGATTGCCTAGAATAAAAATTATATTTTCCAGCCTCCTTTGTAGCTGAGTGCAGCCTGTGATTAAGTTCCTAGCCAGTGGAACAGGAGCAGAAGTGATGCTGGTGAAATCCAGGTTGTGCCCCCTTTTTCCTTCTTCCTACTAGCTGGGTGCAGCAGCCATCCTTAACTCAGACACAGAAGCTCAACAATTTCAATTACTGAGAAAGTGAATAGCAAGCTAAAAGGTTCATGGTCATCAAAAGTCTGTAGGTAGCATTTTGGCCTTGGGCTGCCACGTGTGGAATGCTTACACGAGAGAGAAACAAAAGATGATCCCATTTAAGCTTCTCTTTCATTTGGGTTTTTGTCACAGCAGCCAGAAACTATATCCTGAATAATGCATAGCTAATATTTTAAATATTATTCATACTTGCTCCTTCCAAAAGCCCTGTGAAGGAAAAAAGGGGTCCATTACAACAAAACAAGAATTCTATTTAAATTAATAGTTGAGGGTCTTCACACCTGGCAAATGAGAGTTCTCATTACCAAATGATATTTAGCTCCCCAGACTAAGGAAATGAAGTAGTACATGAACAAAGCCTGAGGGGGAAAAGGCGAAATTGGGGCATCTGCCATGGGGGATTTGTCCTGAAACCTCCAAATGTTTAAGATATAAAGCAGAATGGCTTGGAGGTGGCTAGATGCCATGAGTCTATCT
>JAJEJO010000973.1:98800-109343 GCA_020662805.1 Glaucomys volans
TATAAAGCAGAATGGCTTGGAGGTGGCTAGATGCCATGAGTCTATCTCTAAAGTCATAAAACCTCTACTGTTGGCCTTTTCTAGGAAAGAGAAAAAATAATGAAATCTACCTTTCTCAGACTGCTGGTGTCCACTGGGGTCTATCTGCACATGATTCTTTTCTCCCACTACCACCTAAGAGCACGGCTTAGACAGAGTCAGGAACTTCTCCCTGCAGTGCTGCCCAGAGCAGAGCATGGCTGGTTTGCCTGGTTGTTGCTGCCCTTGGTCACCATGCATTTACTACCACCAGCATTGTCCTCTGACCTGCCAGGCATGGAATGTGCAAATGTAGACCCTCTCCCCTCGGCTTCCATTTCTACCATCTACCTCTGCAAAGCCTCTGCAGATGAGGCATTTACAAGTGAAGATCATTCTCATTCCACAGGTCTGGAGGGGTTGGCCGGCCCCAGATATTACCCCCAAACTACTCAACTCTGTCACACACAAAAACCCTTCATGCCTGACAAGTTCACAGGGTCAGAAGTCTGGGAGACAGATGACAGAGTGAGCCTTGAGCCATCTGGAGAATTCTCACAAATCCACACCCTCAATTGGCTCCAACCCTTAGAATAGCCTGTTCATGGGAAACACCCGCCAACAGAGATTGCACTTGCCAAGAACTTCAAACGTGACCTTTCCTTGGTAGCAATTGTTGGAAACTATTAAGATGCTTCTGAAAAAATAATACAGTCTGCAGTGACAATATGCTGCAAGAAATGCCAACCTTGTAGAGCAAGTGCTCCCTACCCCTCCCTCTCATGTGCACATTCAGAATGGAAGAGAAACATTTTCCTCCACAGCGGTTCTTAACTCCGCATCTCTCTTCCCGGTCTAGACATAAATGAGCCATTTGCTAACTGTTTAGCAACGATTAAGGAAGAAAATGTGAGGGGGAGGAGAAGTAAGAGCAGATGGGTGTTTGCCTGCTTGGTTGCCATTTACCAATAGCCAGGCTGATGCCAGAGACCAGGGCTGGCTCTCAGGACACCCAACAGTACCCAGGGAGCCCTCTCAGAGACCAGGTTGAGCACTGTTCTTTGGGCTGGGAAGGGAGCAGGTACAGCCGGTATGTCTGATCTTCCATCAGTTTGGGCAGGTTTTGGACAAGTCAATGAAGTCCTGGGGAACCATGCTAGCAGTGAGACGGCCTCCCCTGAAGGCCTCCTGCTCTGTCCCTTTCTGAGTTTCCAAAACCCTAGCATCACACCACATCTGTTTCTATTTTCCAAAACAGCCTTGCCCTCTTTAAGGAAGAAACCCTAGGATGGCCCCCTGAATGATACCTACAGTCCCAATTCTAGTTAGCAGCATCCAGGCCTCTCTTCTTACAGATAGAATTAAAAATTAGCAGCCAGAACCCTTGTCTGGCCCCACCCCTATAAGCTTTCCTCTTTCCATGCAGTTAACAGCAGAGAACCAAAAGCACTTCAGAGACAGTGGGTTCCCAGACACCTCACAAAGCAAAGCCACAAAGCTGCTGGCAGGATTTGCAAGTCCAGGCAGGATGAAGATGATGAAGATGTCCTTCTACTGAGCTCAGAGATGAATTGGTCTTCTATATTTGAAATTTTAACAGTCCCAAGACCAGCTCTAACTTCTTCACTACCTCTACAGACTGTTTTCTATCCATTTCTGAAACCACCATGGCAATCCAGGCCTGGTTCATGCCCCACATAATCACCTGCCTCTGGTCCTGCTCCAAACTCTCCTATCCCACACCAATGTAAGCAAATTCAAAACAACACTCTTCAGTAGTATCCCCTCAGCTCTCCAGTAAAGTCCAGCTGTCTTCCTGAGATTTTCAAAGGTCTGCTGAATGTGGGCCCTGATTACTTCTCGAGTCTCATTTCTGTGCCAGTTCATCCCTACTCCTCCTTCCCAAGTGACCCAGCCACACTGACACTGAACCTGGTATCAAGGTGCCTCTCTTTCTTTCATCTCTTCATGCCCCCTCTCCTCTGACCCAATGAGTCCCTGGCCCCATTTCCACTCTGGTAGGTTCTTTCTAGTCTTAAGTTCTCAATAGCACCATCACTTCCTTTAAAGATACTGTTCATACTTCCAAACTGGTACAGGTGGCCCTATTCAGCACTCCTGCAGCACCGCAAATTTCCCTTATCTAAACACCTACTGTCTAAATCTGCTTTCTGTTATTATAACAAAATACCTGAGATTGGGTAATGTATAAAGAAAAGATTTTTATTTAGCTCACAGGGCCACCTTGGCTACATATGTATCATGGTATGAGTTGAGATCACATGGAGAGAGAGGAACTCAGAGTCCAAGGAGGGGCTGGTCATGCTCTTCTTAATAACCCACTCTCCAAAGAACTTAATCCACAATACCAGCATTCATCCCTCCCAAGGTCAGCGGCCCCAATGACCTAATTACCTTGCACAATTTGCAGTTCTTAAAGGTCCCATCACTTCGACAATGTCAAACTGGTTGGCAGGGGTGGGTGGGAGAGACAAACCCCTCCAAACCATAGGAACAATTATAATGAAAGTTGGGTTGCATTTTCATTAGTCTGAAAGTTCCATGGAAAGGGAAACTTGGCCTATTTTGTCCTTTGCCCTATCCCTAGTATTGAGCATGATGCATGCAACAGAGTAAGGATGAACTCAATATTTGCTGAATTTCTGTACTATATCAGTTTTCCTGGTTGGAAGCATGTGACATCAAGGACAGTTAAGAAATGACTAAGGTGATAAGAAATGATACTGCTTAGAAGTGAGGTCCAGGGTCAGACCACACTTCACACTCTCCGACCAGCTGTCGCATTAGCCTTCCACGTGTCAATTCCCAACAGTGCCTGTCTGTTCTTCATCTTGTATAGGCTCTTCTCTACAGGGTCTGAGTAAACATTTATTGCCATCTAACATCCCATGCTGCTCATCTCAAGACTGTGCATCTTGTGAACTTTATTTTTGATCCTGGGGGAGTCACAGAGCTCTGAGCGCGATCACAAGTATTGGGACACTAAAAGAGACCTGCCAAAGAATAAGACTCCTAAATGCAGCCCCTCGTTCCAGCGGCCTCTGAATATCTGGGGCCAAGATGTGGAAGGAAAACTTGTCTTATGTGACCTGAGGACAGACATGATCATCAAGGACAAACCAATGCTCAGGCTCCTTCTTCCTGCTGCCCCTGACTGTGCCCCACAGCTGTGAAGGGGTAAATAATTTACCTGGACAACTGTGATTATTCATCATGGCTGATGACAGGACTTAGACTATAATATATTTTTGCCAAAACTAATTTTTATGAGTTTGACTTAATGTTATCAAATCGTCTCTAGTTAGGCATGCGGCATGGTCTCATCTGCATTGTTTTCTGACACCAATGATCAAGAAAAGGTCACAACCCTTAGGATGAGAAGTCATTTGCCCATTTATAGGTAATCCATTCATTCACTTTTATTAATTGAGAATCTACCAGTGTTCTCCAGTACTTTGTGAGATTGAAGATCCTTTAGAACCTCAATAAAAACGTGACCATGTATTTAAGGGGAATAATTACAACAGTCCTAAACTTGATCAGAATGAAATATGACCCCTAGAAGAAAGCCTTATTGACTACCACAGGGGTTTAGGTCTGTGCTCTGCTTCGAGGTCCTGAGAAATCAGTACACAGCTGCTGACTGAGTCAATTTGCCCAATTACATTCAGATCCAGAAAACAAAAGAAAGAAGGCCAGGACACTAAGGCCAAGAACCAACACAAATTTTGAGTGTAATGCTGCCCCTCCTACCGCCCCCATTCTTCATTTTAACTTTAGATATAAGTGGGTAGATCACAAAACGGCAGAAAAGCATGGGTGTCACACTCTGCCATGTGCCTTACCCCTTGGGGGCCAATGGTTTGGATCTTCAATTTTCCCCAAAGGCCTCCTTTGTGTTAAAGGCTTGGTCACCAGCGAGTGGCACCATTAGGAGGTGGTGGCACCTTCAGGAGGGATGGCCTAGTGGGAGGAATCTAGGTCATGGGGGGATGTTTGGAGGGAATATGGAGATCCTGGCCCCTTCCTATTTCTGTCTTTGCTTCCTGGCTGCCGTGAGGTGAACAGGCTTCTGCCACATGCTCCTGCTGTGGTGAACTGTGTTTCCACAGGAACGAGCAAGGAGGGACTGAAATCTCTGAAACTGTAAGCCAACGATCTCACCTTTCTTCCTATTAATACTTGTCCTCCTAATATGTTGATTACCTCAATCATTTACCTCACTAGCATACCACATATGGAGGAAGACACCACAATTTCTGATAAGGCTGCTTTAGGTCTCTTCTTTTGTGCCTGGAAAAGAGTTGAGCAGGTCTGGGGAGACTTAGACCTTCGTCAGACTAGGGCAGGAATTGAAAGACACCACTGTCCCAGAAGCACCTTGCTGGGAAAGGCCTCCAGGGCTCTGCTCAACACTATATAGATATATACCATCCTGTGATGAATCAGGAGTCATTGCAGAGGAGTCTTTTAAATCCCAATCTGACTCTTAAGTTAGATATTTTCCAGCACCTGAAAGAGGCAACCTTGCCACATATAAAACAGTCAACCTCCCTGCCCAGACACCTGGGCTCCTTGACCAGCGAACATTTCCAAAGACATTCCCTGGGCAACTGACAGAATGTCAAGCAACCACATCTGATAGGTTGCTATTGTTTCTTGGGCTCAGGGGTCATGGGAAGCTGGCCTTTTAAGCGCCTTCTGTGACTGTAAGATAGAGGTGAGAGTACAAGTTTGACCGAAAGATCTCACAAGAAGTTTAAGGAGGAAAAGTTCATATGGGGGCTCAAGGTTTCAGAGATCTTAGTCCACAGACAGCTGGCTCCATTCTTTGGGGCTGTAGGTGAAGCAGGACATCATGATGGAAGTGTGTGGCACTGGAGAGCAGATTATGACATGGCCACCAAGAGGCAGAGAGACTCCACTTGTCGAATATAAAATATAAACCCCTAAAGCATGCCCCTAATGACCCATCTCCTCCAGCCACACCCTTCCTGCCTACAGTTATCACCTAGTTATTCCCTATCAGGGGATTAATTCACTGATTGGCTTAAGAGTCTCATAATGTGATCATTTCACCTTGCCATGTCTCACACATGAACTTTTGGGGAACATCTAATATCTAAACCATAACAGCAGACTTTTGTGGGGACACGAGGTGCAATATGCCACTTGCCCAAACATCCCTGATCCTCACTGACATCCCATGTCTCCCATCTCAGGCTTGAGGAGCAGAGAGCTTACTCCAGAGCTGGAGAGAATGATTTAAATTGCACAAGCTGAAATCATTATAAAGAGAGAAGAACAAAGGAGCCATGAACTCTCTGCCAGGGCCCCAGGCTGGAGATTTAGCTAAGCAACTTGGCCAGGATGGAGATGGTTTATTTCTCTTAGTCACTAAGTAAGTTCTGTCCATCCTGTGCTCTCAAATCCAGAATGGGAAGGCAGACTGGACTCTTCCCAGTTCTCCTCAGCTAGAGCCCTGGTTGCCTCTTCTCTGGTCACTGATGCTTATGAGCACCCAGTAGACAACACAGCCCATGCCTGGTGGAGATGGTGAAAAAATGTGAAATACGCCTTTGGGATTTCACATTTCTAAGGTAATTCAAACACTCATTTCCCCCACAAGCTAAGAATTGCTCTACCAACTTCTCATCTTCCAATTTGCTAAATGTTCTGTTAGAGACTATTTTTGACATCTTCCCTCTCCCCCTCATCTCACATGTCTCTCTCCTCATCTTTAGAGCACATGGGAACCATCTCAGTCCTGCAAACACATCACACTGCCTTGCTGCCCTGGCCCTTGCCATTCTATCCAGAACCTCCTACCCACCCCTCCATTCTCAGCTTAAAAGACACCTCCTTAGAGAGACTTTTTCCTCAATGGCCCCTACAAAGCAGGTCTCTCTCTCTCCACTTCTTTCCTAGCACCAGGATTGTAGGACTTATTAACATTTGAAATTACAATTAATGGGCTTGGCTACTTTTTTTTAAATTTAATTAATTAATTAATTAATTTATTTTTTTAATTTACTTATTGATTCATTGAGCACAAATGGAGTACAGCTATTGTTTCACTGGTTGTACACAAAGTAGAGTCACACCATCTGTGCGTTCATGCATGTACACAGGGCAATGGTATCTGTCACACTTTCTGTTATTATTTTTACTCCCCGACCCCGACCCCACCCCTCCCTTCCCTCTATGCTATCAATCCTTCCTCCCTTCTTGCCACCCTTCCCCCCAGCATTATGTATCATCATTCAAACAACAGGTGTTGGCGAGGATGTGGGGAAAAGGGTACACTCATACATTGCTGGTGGGAGTGCAAGTTGGTGCAGCCACTCTGGAAAGCAGTGTAGAGATTCCTTAGAAAACTTGGAATGGATCCACCATTTGACCCCGCTATCCCACTCCTTGGCCTATACCCAAAGGACTTAAAATCAGATTACTACAGTGATGCAGCCACATCAATGTTCATAGCTGCTCAATTCACAATAGCTAGATTTTGGAATCAACCTAGATGCCCTTCAGTAGATGAATGGATAAAGAAACTGTGGTATATACACAATGGAATATTACTCAGCCATAAAGAAGAATAAAATTATGGCATTTGTAGGTAAATGGATGATGTTGGAGACTGTTATGCTAAGTGAGATCAGCCAATCCCAAAAATCCAAAGGCCGATTGGCTACTTTTTTATTTCTGTCTTTCCTACCAGACATTCCTTCACATGTGCAGGAATGATATCTGTCTTGTTCTCCACTGATTCCCCCCATCCATCACATTTTGCACAATGCCTCAATGAACTGGAAGTATTCGACAAGCAGCTGTTGGAAACATGGATGAGGGAACCTTTCTGCGGGTGATTCTAGAGTAGGAACAATCAGACTCTGGAGAGCGTTGTTAGTGACAATGAAAAGTCAGCTTAGTTCTAGCAGCAAAACCTCCCAAACATTGAAGCAAGGGAGACATACCAGCAGGTTTTTCCTATAGAATTATCCCCTCTTCTCTTAAGTAGAAATGGAGTTCAAGGTTGAAGAAGTGAAGATGGAGGTAGGGATACTTAATAGGCAGAGGCTGTACAAGCTGAAGTCCTTGCCACCCAGAGTGGAGTCTGTGGACCAGGAGCCTAGCATCACCAGGAAACCTGTCAGGAATGCAGATCTCAGGTCACAGACCTGCTCTATCTGAATCTGCATTTCCACAGGACCTCTCAGCAGGTCTATACACACAGCATCTGGACCCTGGTGAAAGACCATGATGCCTTTGGGATGGGGGATAAAAATTATGTATCTATTATTCCAGATGTGTTTAGGGTGTCACAAGTGAGCCCTATCACTGCAAGCTGTCATCAACTTTGATTCTATCAGAGATTTAGGAGAGGAAGGGAAGTGGGAAGAGTGAGCCAAGTTAAGCTTGGAGTTGGGGCTATTTAGCCAGGATGTACCGGCTCTGATCTTGGTACTTTGGGCAGAGAAGTTCCAACTCACAGAGCAGTTCTACAGGGGGGAGTTAAGGATTAGTGGCTCAAGTTGTGAAGGAGTCAACATTTTATTCCTACTGCAAGTTTCTCCAGCACCTAGCATAGTGCCTGGCACTTGGGAGGGCTCAAATGGTACTTGTTAAATAAATGAAGAAAATAAACAATTGTATAATGGCTATGCTACGAGGTCTGAGTATAAGCCAGACTGAGGTATACTTTCTGGCTTCCTGTTTTGTAAGATGTATTCCCCATGGCTGGAGGGCAGGAGTGGAAATCTGGTTGGAATAAAATTCTATTTTCAATGAATAAAAACATAGGACCTACGTTTTGCAAAATCCTCAGGGAAGACTTGCCACAGTCTTCAAATAACCTGAGTAAGTCTCTGAGGATGGCAGGCAGTGAGGGTCCTCCCCAGCCTGTGGACTGTGGAATCTCCATGGTGTGAGGACCAGCAGGGGACTTACTGAGCATACAGGCCACCAAATGTGACCAGGGCAAGGACAAAGAGGCTCCCAGCAGAAAAGTCCAGAATCACATAGCAGTATGGTCAGAAGTGACCTGGGTGTTCCCTTAAGGCACTGGCTAGCCACAGACTACTGCAAGAGGAACTTCACAGAGAAACACAAAGAGACAAAGGCCTTGCAGCACTGTTGGAGGCCAGCTACACTCCTGCAGCAAGTCTTACAGAATACCCCTGAGACATGTACGCATACACCAGCTCCTAGACAACCTAGCCTAGGTCCAGGCACTAAAGGGGTACTGGTATGAAATATGAATTTGTCAAATAAGCAAACTCTTAGATTATTTGGTTTCCCTTTCTTTAATTCATATGCCAGTGAAATACACCCATTCTCAAATGCAAATGGACAACTTCATCCCAAAGAGAGTGTTTGGAATTCCAAGAACAAAGTATCACCTCCTTTCTCCAGCCTGACCCCTGCCTCCCTGTTTATAAATCTTGCTTAGCAAGCCCAGTGCAACACCCTCATCTACAAGGCTGCTCTTCAGCCCTCCAATAAGGATAAAAGACCCACTTTACCCTGGCCACTTTCTTTTTGTTGGTTTGGGCTAAAATGTCACATCATCACACTTGCTCCTGTCCTTTGAGACCGTGAGCCCCCAAAGACCCCTAAGAAACAACCAGTGTCCTAGTTAGGACCCTGGGTTCATCCTAGATGCCAAGAACTGCTGACAAATATGGGCCAATATCACACTTCCTCCTTCCATGGCACTGTCCACTAAGCAGCAACCCAAGCAGTCCTCCCTGGGTTGCCCCACATCAGCTGAGCTGTGAGACTTACATCTTTGGAGTAGTGTGCTCCCTCTTCTCCAGGCTCCTCTACATTAACTTTGGGATCACACACTAACACACTATTCACAGAATCACCATTTCCCTAAGCGTTGGACAGTCCAGTTACATAGAACTAACATTTTTATCTTGCCTGCCTCCTTGGTCAGGGAATCTCCCTGAGTCATTTTATGTAACAGATTCTCAAGTACAAGGCCCAGAATTCCCTATCCTTTCCAGGCCTCTGTTTAGGCAGAGATTTGACAAGCAGACCTATAGTATTTTTATGATCAATAATAACAATAAAATAATGAAGATCTACCTTGGATGTGTAGGTATGACCATCAGAGCCACAGACCATGGCTGACTGTGCCACGGGACAGGGTTTGCACTTGACCAAATTTGAAGGTCCAACCCAGTGTTTGTGGGCCACATTCCCCTTCTTTTGCCTGAAAATGAAAAAAAGAAATGGGATAGGTTAGTTGAAATTCCAGTCTTTCTCATTAGTCTTTCCTCCAGGTTTTCAGAATACAAGGTCAAATGAACGAATGGAGCATCCCTTAAAGAGTAGTGTACAGTGGAATCCCAGGGCCCCTTAGCCAGCACTCCCATTTTTCCAGTTCATCATTGGAGTTGGAAGTTTGCTCTAAAAGCCTAGGTTTAACCCCACAGATGGACAAAGAAACAGTGTGGTCATTAAAATGTTAAGCATTAGTTGCTGACATGTAAAGCTATTTAAAACATATTTTAAAGAACAATAAGGGAGGATAGCTCAATCAGCCCCAATGCCAGGTGTGGCATAATACAAATGCCAAGAACAACTCTCTAGACCCTCAGACTCTCCTGGGGCTGATGGGTAGCCTTCCATTTGGGTGATACACAAGCTATTCCATGAGTGCTTTAGATAGAAATGCATCTCCAAACACAACTGAAAGACTTCATCACAGTTGCAGAAAACTATCTCTGGATACATTTTAAAGCAATTTCAGCCTGGCTTCCAATTTGCCACTCAATAGAAGCTCTGAGGTGATGTCACTTCCAACTGTTAAAATAATCAGAATTCTACTCTTTCATTCCAGCTCTAGCTTCCCCTCTTTCTAACCTATGTCATAATGATAAATGGAGCTATTAGGATGGCTTATGTCCACAGAAGGAACCCCATCTCTGTATCATAAACCACTGAAATAAGGGCCTGCAGTTACTGCCACCCTTCTTGCCTTAGCTGAAGTTGTTCTCCCAGCAAGCCACTTGGAGCAACTCCCATGGTCTAAAGGCTGAGTTCTGGGTAGAGGACAAGTGTCTCTGGGCTGCCCATCAATCAGGCAATTATGGTGCCTTTGAAGTGTTTTGCACTGGCAGTTCTACATGGTAGTTAGCATCTGGCTTATCAAAACAGAAAAAGACAAGTTCAACTTCAGCTCTGCTACTTGTTCATGGTATGACTTTGGCAAGATATTTAATCCTCAAAGTCTCAGTTTCCTCATCTGTATATGGGTGAAAATAGAATCTACTTCAAGCAGATGTTAAGAATATAAAATAAGCTGACGATGCAAACAACTCAGTATAGAGGCCACAAAACAGGCAACGATAAAAATAGTAGCTATTACTACAATTATTATTTTCACCAATAGATGAGATTTTAGAGAATGAAATTACCACTGCCACAGAAATGTGACTGATCTTCAAGTCATAGGTATGGCAAGGCATCCTATGTCCCAGAAGAATCCACA